>OVBA01001725.1:0-40678 GCA_900406435.1 Lepidium aucheri | reverse complement strand
AATTTGGAAGCATAGAAACCCAAAAATCTTTGCAGATAAAAATCTAAACACAGATATTGTGGTTGCAACAACATTGGCTGGAGTGGAAGAATGAAAAGTAGCGTGTGATAGTTTAAGATAAACCTCCTTAAGTAAATCTGCAGCTCCAATATGCATGTTGTGGCAGCGACCTGTAAGAGGAACACTTAGATTTAACATTGCATCCTCGTGGATAAATAGCTCTTCCCTTGTTGGTGTGGCTTGGTTGCTGCAAGATCATGAAGTAGAGGTCTTATTTCATGCATGTGGTGCTATTCTACCTTGCTATGACAGAATATCTCCAGAATTTGAATGCTTTATTTGGACTTTGGAGAATATTCTCAAGCTTAAGATGGACAATGTTGAGATGGAAACTGATTTCCCTGCACTGGCTGATATCATTAACTTGTCTTTTCGATGGCTGAGAAACAAAACCTATAGTCACAAGATCACATGTATGTTTCAGCAGTTTTGATCATGCCAATTCTTTCATGCTTCAGCAACTTCAAATGTAGCTACTAAGAAACTTGCAGCCACTGTCACTACCAACGAATGTTGGCAATCGTACTTGGCGATTGGTTGCCCACCATGGCTTCAATCTTCCATATCGACTGATCTCAAAACAAAGCTTTCTGTTTTGATATCTTTCAATATGGCTCTACATTATAGTCTTTGGTTTTTCATGTAACTAGATTTCTATGGTTCTTTCTTTTTCCAATTAATAAAAGGAAAAAGGAAAAAACCTATTAATTTGACTTAATCCAGAAAATGGTTCTTTGTTATAGGTTTTCATGTGGTCCTTGTTGTAGGTTTATTGATCAGTTAATATAGGTTTTGTAAGATTGATTTCTCTTATTTCTCAACTTAGTTCTCATGTGATGTATTTTTGATGTGTTTATTGTAGGTTTATTGGTTCTTTGTTATAGGTTTTCCTAAGGTCCTTGTTGTAGGTTTATTGATCAGTCAATGTAGGTTTTCTGGTTTGTTTCTCTTATTTCTCGACTTAGTTCTCGTGCAATGTAAGCTTTCTGTTGTTTGTTGTAGGTTTATTGGTTCTTTGTTATAGGTTTTCCTTAGGTCCTTGTTGTAGGTTTATTGATAAGTCAATGTAGGTTTTGTAGGATTGATTTCTCTTATTTCTTTACTTAGTTCTCTTGTAATGTAGGTTTTCTAGTTTGTTTGTTGTAGGTTATTGGTTCTTTGTTATAGGTTTTCCTTAGGTCCTTGTTGTAGGTTTATTGATCAGTCAATATTGGTTTTGTAGGATTGATTTCTCTTATTTCTCGACTTAGTTTTGCTGTAATGTAGGTTTTCTGGTTTGTTTGTTGTAGGTTTATTGGTTCTTTGTTATAGGTTTTCTTTAGGTCCTTGTTGTAGGTTTATTGATTAGTCAACATAGGTTTTGTAGGATTAATATCTCATTTGTTTTGAATAGGTTCGCATGTATTATAGGTTTTACGATTTTTAGTTGTAGGTTTTACGATTCTTAGTTGTAAGTTTTGCAAGAGCCTTGTTGTAAGTTTTTCTTCTATTAACCCTAGGATGTGAAAAGAATGTTTTACCCCAAAATTAAAATACACTTACTTCTTCTTCAGCTAACCAACGGCGGTCTGCAAATATTTTCAAAAGTTTTCCATCTTCGTTCAAGCTATAACCCTTTGAGTTTGTGTTAAATCTCTTGAGATGTATCAACTTCAATTAATTTGTGGAGAATGGAGCAGTGAGAATGATCGATCGTTTTTTTATGTGGATAAATCTCATGGGAGCAAAACTATCATGTTGGATGACCGAAAAAATCTGGAGGATTTAGAAGCAATGGTGTATGAAGCCTTTGGTTTGACTCAACAGTGTTATTATGTAACTCTAAGTTATAGGTATCCTGATGCTGTCATGCAAAATTTACCACAAGATACTCCACCGGTTTTCAAGCAAGATAATAACGCAGTTCGTGTGTTTGTAGAGAAGTATTGGAAGGATTCAGGTCGGATCTGGGTACAATTATAAACCTACATAACATGTTATAAAACCTACAACAGATAAAATAAAACCTACAACATTCAAAATTAAATAAACATACAACACACAAATTAAAACATAAAACAAAGAAAATAAAAACCTACATTTCACGAAATAATTTATAACTTTGGAAAACACACATGTACTTGCCACTTTCTTATGCGGCTTATTCTTCTTAGCCAATACCATCCATGGTTTCTTCTCTGCTTTGTCAGGAAAAGTTATCTTCCTCTTTGTTGTCTCTTTATCAAAACGATCCCAAAAAGATTCATCCAAAGTGCCGTCAAGGATATCGCTGATCATCTTGTGTGAAATCGGATCCTCATTCTTGCCAGGCCCAAGTGGATATATTTCTTCAATCGGTTTATGCACCATGTTTTTCTCCATGCGTATCTACAATTGTTAGAAAAACCTACATGTCAGTTATACAAACCTAAATGACCTCTATCAAAACCTACAACGCCTTCACAAAAAAACAGCAAATATAAA
The DNA here is from genome assembly GCA_900406435.1 of Lepidium aucheri. Taxonomy (NCBI): domain Eukaryota; kingdom Viridiplantae; phylum Streptophyta; class Magnoliopsida; order Brassicales; family Brassicaceae; genus Lepidium; species Lepidium aucheri. The sequence goes on along the minus strand of OVBA01001725.1, from coordinate 38,155 downwards.
CCTACATAAATTTCCACTCAAAACCTACAAAACATGAAACGAAAACTTACAAAACCTAATAAATTTCCACTCAAAACCTACAAAACATGAAATAGCAAATATAAACCTATTATTCAAGCGATTATTAACACACATTTTTGTCATCTGTCTGCAGCATATCCTCCTCAAGTACATCCTCAAGAGTAGCTCGTGTCCTACGTGCCTCCCAACGAATGAGAGGAATTTCTACATTTTCTCTATGTGTAGCAAAGTTTCAAAAATCTGGGATATAATCATATCCCCAAATGAGCAGCACATGTACAGGACCATGAAGGTAGTACGTTAATCATGTAATGATGCACTTTTGATGGATTGCATCAAAGCGTTAAAGCCCTCTCGACCCCAAGGGTACCGTTCGAATGCCTCTGGATCAAGCACCATCTTAGCAACTGAGAAGGGAAGCCTACTGCCTTGGTTTAAACCATAAACACTGATGTGAAGATTGAATAGGAGACCAAGCATCCTCTTTCTCTCCAACGACCAATTGCTGTATATATAACATACATTAGACAACGAGGATAAACATACAGCACATGAGTTGTTACAAAGATCGATAACCCTACTGTCCATAGATATAAACCTACAAAACATAAACTATAAACCTAGAAAACGTATACTATAAACCTACAAAACAGAAATTATAAACCTACAAAACATGAACTATAAACCTACAAAATAGAAACTATAAATCTAAAAACCTTTACCTATACACCAACATCTCATGAAATACAAAGCATGATCTATAAACATACAAAGCGTGAACTATAAACCTACAAAAATATGAACAACAAACCTACAAAGAAAAGCCAATACCAAAAGTTGCCAAACAAATTTGCACTTCGATAAGGCAGATGTCAGCACCTTATAATCAGGCCCTAAAGTCAGGTTCTGTCCCAATGCCAGTCTAGAATTCTTCGTGTGAGATGGTCACACTTAAGCCTTCTCTGGCCACTCCACAATTCATATACGTAATCTTCTCAAATTCATGAAGGGAGAATCTGAATTGCCTACAACATACCAAGACCCAAGCTTCATTGCCTCTACAAACCATTAATGGATTCATCAACAACCAATCCACAAGTTTCGCCGACCATACATACTTTATTGTTGCAAGTTTGAGAAGTACTCCAACAAAGAAATTGTCTCTAATGTCGTTGAATGCAGGTTTCCCAATTTCAAGCTGCATCATTGCAAACTCACTAAGCTTACAACTATAATTGAGGCTTTTTCGTTCCATTGGACCATATCCTGGCCTAAATAATATCCTAGGATAATCCTTCTTCTCTATCATTGCTCTGCAACACACAATAAAACTCGTTATAATCGTTTCAAAAAACCTATAAAATATATCTAGAAACCTACAAAACCAGTTCATAAACCTACATAAGAATTTTGCAAACCTACATAACAATTTCAGAAACTTACATAATTCTCACAGACACAACTTCTTACACAATTACTAATAACCCTACATAACAATTTTTGTAAACCTACATAACAATTTTGTAAACCTACATAACAATTTCATAAATCTACATAATTCTCGCAGACACATTTTCTTACACAATTACTAATAAACCTACATAAACCTTTGTAATAAACCTACAAAACTTCAAAAACACATTAATGTAAACAACCTTACAAAACTTTGGTTAATAACAAAAGAATAACACCAAAAGTAGCAAAATAACAATGAAACCAGAGAAGAACAATAATCAGTTTGAAATCCAACACATATTAAACGAAATAACAAAAACAATCAACCAAAAAATTTACAAAATCAAGCATAAGTAAAGAAATCTAACACAAATTCGAAAGAAGCAAACATACCCAAACACTTATAACCAGAGAGGTCGCAGCAGAGAGAAGAAGAAGAGAAGTTGCGGCGAAGAGAGAAGAAGAAGAAGAATAAAATTAGGGTTCATAAGTTTTAGTTTTATGACTTTTCAATTTTTAAAAATATTTTGAATTTTTAAAAAAATTTCTTTTTTATAAATATATATTATAATAACAATTTAGTAATAAAAACGAAAACAAAAGAAGAAAAAAAATTAGTGAGAATGACATTCTAGTAATGAAAACATCATAGTGGAAAATTATAGACTTTTCCACACATTTATCTTTATGAAGGGTAACAAGAAATTATTCTAGTAATTAGTGGATCTTATTGAACTATTTTAGACATTTTTTTTTATCATCAGCATTTAAACTATATTGAACCCGAAGCGGTGAGGGGATAGAAACTTCTATTGAGTGCCAGAGATCCAATCTTATAACCATTAGGCCATATAAGTCTCTGTAATATTTTTTTTAAAATGTATTTACATTTTGAGATTTTTAAAAGAGATAGTTGTTTTTCGCTTATGAGTTTGATGATATGAAGAACGTTTTTATAAAATCTCATATACTAATTTTTATAGTTATAAATAATGCCAAAACAATTCACTATTTTGTTGAGAAGTTCAAAACTTGTTATTTATTGACGTAATTCATATTTCTTGACAAATAAACGCGGCTCATTAGTAACTATGAATCTTCATTAGTATAGAATTCACATGTGAAAATCATGAGTCATTTATTTTAAGTAACAACTTAAAGTTGAAATCATAATATGTGAGATGAATTAAGTCTCTCAGCAAACAAGTTAATCATAATCTAATAATAGCTAAATTTGATTACCACTTGTACATCGACTTTAAAAGAATATATGTGTGTATAGATACATGATAAAGTGGTGTAATTGACACTATGAGGTTGACAAATACGAAAAGCTAAGTTTGGTGGAGTTCTAATATGTAATTACACTGTACAATTCGTGTTTATCACTATGTGTCGATCGGTCCACATATATTAGGTACAATGGAACAACGAAGCTGCTTGGTCTGAATATAATGGTTGATTCCTCACAAGTCAAAATACAACTCCTTAAGAACATTTTCTATTTTTAGAGAGACCGTGTCATCATAAACCAGAAATCTTTTTCATGTCTAGTTACTATCCAGACAATTTACCAACTGCCTAAAATTATTCTCTCTCAACACACACCAAAAAGAAAAGTAGATACATATATGAGTTTATCCACTTAGAATCTAGGTTAAAGAGAATAATAAAGTAAACTATATTTTGAAATATGAGAAATCCTTAAACTTTGTAGAAATATTAGATATTATTTTTGCAGAAAATATTTTGGTCAAATTGTTAAATGTCCAAATCTGTAAAATTTTCTTTCCTAATTTGATTTCTGTTAGTTGCGCAATCTCACATAATAAGATTTTAATTTAAGTAATACATCCAGTTTTATCAATCTAATATACAATATTTTCAGTTTCTGTATACAATGAGAACACTAGTTACCCTGAGCTAAAACACATAAAAGATACGTTTTAGGCGCCAAAATATATAAACAGTTTTAAGGGCATTATTTTGAAGTTTTATTGTAGAGTAGTGGTAGAATAGACATCATTTTTAAGGTTTTATTGTAGAGTAGTGGTAGAATATAGTTATTTTACTTTGAGGGAATTGATTTAAATTTCTCAAAATCTTATTTTACTTTTTTTTAAAAAAAATTGTTTTAAGTGTAAAATAAGTTTGGACGAATTTGGCTTACTTGGTTCTTCGCTAGAAACAGTGGATGACCTCCTTGGGTATATTGATTTTAATTTGAGTATATAAATGAAGCTTAAATGAGTCAAAAAGGAAATTTAAAAAAAGTTACTAGTAATCATGTTACCGTATTTCTAAATAGGTCATGAAGGATAATTATTTTCTTAATCAAAGTCAAACATGCGTCACCGACCTCAAAAAATTGTAATCTAAATGCAAAGAAATATTAATTACTATAAAATTAGTAGTAACAACAATAATTATGATAGATTAGAGACTAGTGTTCATTTGTTCAGCTTAAAGAAAACAGATACTAATATTGCATGTCATGCAATTAAAGAAAACATAATAATAAGATTCTACGTCTATATCAATTTGAACCTGAATGCTAATGATAAAAATGGTCTAGAAAATAGGATATGTTACACTCAATGGAATAAACTTTATGTAGCCAAACTTCAAAGTTTGTGATGTCATTTGTTATATTATGTTCAAAATATGATATATATATATATATATATATATAAAAACCACAAACGGATAATTTTAAATGAAACAACCACTTATGAGAAATGCAGAATCAAACAAAAATGAGCGATCAATTGATGGTAATGGGTCAAGGGACCGCAACAAAACCAAAATAAAATATGGGCCTGAAAGTCTTTATATAAAGAAAGAGTATGTCAAATATATCAATGATAAATATCTCGATGATAATCATTAAAAAAACTATTTTTTATTCTTTGAATTGGCACAGAAATTACATATGATTTTTAGTCTCAAGGCATGTGATAAGTGTACTAAAGGTAGGTGTATTTACATATCTAGGGATCGAGTCTTATTGCCTACATTATGTAAAAACTTGGCTAATAAACGATTAATTGTGATCCAATATTGACAAAAAAAAGAACTGGTTTAGAAATCTTAGAATACAAAGCTATAAGCCTATAAATCAAAATTATAATAATGAAAATGAAAAAATATTAATTACAATTAAAAATATTAATTACAATAACAAGTTCAACAAACAGTACGTTGGAGAGGAGTAAATTGGTTTTACCATATCTAAATTTAGTTACACACCACATGAAAGATAATAAATGCATTACATAAAATAAAATTAGGATCTTAATCCATTATATAAGGACATGAACTTAGACTCAACGGGATTAAGTAAACTATTTCTTAACTTTTTGGTTGTTCTAATTTATTCTACAAAGATTGGTCCAAAATGGAGATTTTCTGGTAAAATGTTCGGCTAAATACCATTAAAAAGAAAGTATATTGAGATAACAAATAAAGAAAGTATAATAATATAAGTAAAAAAGGTGGCAAAATTGCTGCAAAGTTCAACTACGTATCTTCTTGCAAATTGCAAAGTCAAACCGTCGCTTGTCCAAGACATTTTTGTTATAAAACTGTTCTTATACTCAGAATTTAATATAACTCATTCTCTACTCAAATCTTTCTTTCATTATATTCTTTTTTTTTTCTTTGAATGCGTAGATTCTTGTTACTTCAACTTTGCATCATTCAAGGAGTATCTGTACTATAATATATAAATTGTGGATCGATTGTTGAAGAAGAAAAGGCTTGATTCTCAAAAATTATATGCTCGATCCATCATGTACACTAAGGTAATATATACTTTATCTTCTCCTTCTTGATTATGCTGCATCTTTTTATTAAAAATTATGATTGACTTTTTATTTTCACACCTATACACATGTATAAAATATTGAACAGTATTAATTATGTTTACTTGATGCTAAAAATTTCTGCTCTCTACTCTGGAAAAAAAGTTCTGGCCAAGTTAGATACTTATTTATTTTGCACCGGAATTCGATTCCAGCTCATATAATAGAATTCAAAGTTTATATCATGAAATCTAGCTTGTCAATACAGTTGTTGGGAAATATATACTGTTTTTTCACTGATTCTTTAAAGTATATTATGTGATGAGACTAAAGTGAATATCAAAAATGGTTTATTACAAACAAAATATTAGTTGCAAAAACAGACATAGCATATGGAAGTGTTAAATGCAAGGTTACCCTTTTACACGCCAATGAACCCGGCTTTTCCCATTGAGTCTTGTCCTGACTGTTCTATTTTTTTATTGGCTCTCATATTTATCTTAATTTCTATAATGAAATTATACAATCTAAGGTATCGCGTAATCTTTTGTTTAATATATATTCAACCCAGAAAAATTAAAAAAAAATCGTGTTCGTTAATGAACGCTTTACTTTATTGTTAATGAACGTTTTAACCCATGTGATATCTCTCCTTATGTAATGCTTCTTCACCCACAAATCTCACTTTATATTATACAATTATATTCATCTATATATATATATATATAACACATTGTTCTATCAACAGTTTACAGAGAGAAAAATACCAACTTTTATACATTCTTTCTAATTCTGAGGTTTTGGATTGTGAAAATATGGGTTTTATTCGGCCACCGTCGAGAAGCGGCGATTATATAGAAAGCATCTTCGGAGATTATTCCGCCGGTAAGCCTAAACCGACCCGGAAACTTAACTCCGGTAAGTTCGTGACGGCGTTAACATGTCTGCAGTTCGCATTCGCCGTCTATGCAACGGTGCTTCTCTACTACATGAGTCCTTCTATTGACTTAAGGGCCAAGCCAGACTTCGCTTGGGCCACCAAATGGGCCCATAATATGCGTCATTACATTGTTACTCCTCACGTCGTTAGCCGTTACCAAGACTCTGCTTCCTTTCTCAAATCAGAAGATAATCATCCGGCGATGGTTTCTCCGGCGGAGGTTTGTGAGTACGAGAAGATTGATTTCTCACAGAAGAAGTCGAATGATGAGAAGATGATTAAAATGAAGAGGGAATTATACGACGACGTTTTGGGGTTTCAGAAGAAGACTCTTGGGTCAGAGAGTTTACAGGAGTTGATGAAGATGAAGTCTAAATGGGACATTAATGGGCCTAATAAGCCCAAAATTACAGTTATACTAAATCATTTTAAGAGGAAAACGCTTTGTGCTCAGCTTGATTCGCTTCTTCATCAAACGCTGCCGTTTCATCATGTCTGGGTTTTGGCCTTCGGGAGTCCTAACGAACCGTCTCTCCGGCGAATCGCTGGAAGCTATAACGATTCTCGGATTAGTTTCATCAGCTCGAACTACGACTTTAAGTACTATGGAAGGTTCCAGATCGCGCTTCAAACGGAAGCGGATTTGGTTTACATTCTCGATGATGATATGATTCCTGGTAAAAAGATGCTTCAGATGCTTTCTCACGTCGCCGGAACTGAGAAGTATGAGAACTCTGTTTTGGGAAGTATTGGAAGGATTTTGCCTTTCAGGCAGAAGGATTTCACGTTTCCGAGCTACAGGAAGTTTAGATCAAAGGAAGCAGGGCTTTATTTGCCTGATCCAGCTTACGACATTACCTTAGATCGAATCCTTCAGGTCGATTTCTTATCCAGCTCGTGGTTCTTATCAGCAGAGCTCGTGAAAGCGTTGTTCATTGAAAAACCATTCACATTCTCTACTGGCGAAGATCTTCACCTGAGGTTAGTTTCGTGTTCCTCGATTCTGAGTGTTTTTTTTTTTTAATTCCCTAGGGATATCGAATCGTTGAGTGCACAATAAGGCAGTGTTTGAATTTCATGAAATTACAGGAAATTGAATAGAATAATCATAGAAAGAAACAAACCTTATTTTTTGATAATCGTGTTCAACTGAATTTATATTAGAATAGTACAATATCGTATTGATACATGAAGTAACGTCTCGTAAGGATGATGATCTTCGTGATAGTAGTATCACGTTTCAGGCACTGTTTTGTTTCATGATTAAAACTAAAATATTTTGATGAAAGTAAGAAAAAAGATCACTCTTTTAGGTTTCCAAGTATTAATGATTTGGTTTGATTTTTTTTGTTTTTTTCAGCTACCAGCTACAGAAATACAGAAATGCAGGTTCCTTTGTTCTTCCCGTGGATCCAAATGACAAAGAGACATGGGGAGATAGTGAACACAGGCTAGCTTATGTGTCTGAGACCACAGTGATTTTCAAAAACATTGTGCAAGTTAGAGACAACCAATGGTGGAAAGCGCTTTCGACGGGTTACATAACTCAGTGGGCTGCTATGTATCCTCAAAAGATCGATGCCCTGTTTTACGCTCATTCAATCGATGAAGTTAAGGCACTTGCTCCTTTGCTTGAAAAGTTCAGAAGTACTGTTGGTAAAAAGGCTTATATTGCTGTATCGGGTGGGAATTTCTGTCCTTGCGAGGATGCAGCCTCGGCTTTGAAGTGGCCTAAGATTGTTTGCACGGAGAGGAGATTCAAGATTTTTGATTTGGAAGTTGGAGCTATCTTAGGTGTGTCAAACTCAGAGGTACCTGTGTTTCAAGCTGTGTATTCGAGCATGAAAGGGCTTATTAAGATCCATAACCCAAGTGTGGTGATTACGGTAGCTGATGCTGATCCTAATGTCAAAAAAGCTTTGAAAATGGCAACTGAGACAAATACTAATGGCACCGCACTTGTTCTTCTCCCGAGAGCTTCCATCCCCAAGGTTCTATGGATGGCTGATCTAAGATCAACAGCATTGCCAAGTAAGTTTTTTAGTTGTTGTTGCCTTTAATTTGGCTTCTGTAATTTCGCTTTACTCGAACTGACAAAAAATGATTTGATTGCAGACTGGAATAAAATGAGAGTCTCGATCAACATCATCACCCAAAACCGAGCTCAATCATTATTGAGATTGCTTAGGTCTTTGAGTGATGCATACTACCTTGGTGACGATATATCTCTCAGCTTCAACATGGATAGCAAAGTGGATGAAGAGACGATAAAAGTAGTGAGCACATTCGATTGGCCTCACGGACCAAAAACACTGAGAAGAAGAATCATCCAAGGAGGCTTAATCCGAGCTGTGAGTGAGAGTTGGTATCCAGCTTCTGATGATGACTTTGGTCTCTTGCTTGAAGATGACATCGAAGTCTCTCCTTACTACTTCCTCTGGATCAAATACGCTCTACTCGCTTACCACTACGACCCTCAAGTCTCTTTCCCGGAACTCTCCTCGATCTCTCTTTACACTCCCAAAATCGTTGAAGTCGTTAAAGAGAGACCCAAATGGAACCCAACAGATTTCTTCAAACAAATCCATCCGCACACCCCTTACCTTCACCAATTACCGTGCAGTTGGGGAGCCGTTTTCTTTCCAAAGCAGTGGAGAGAGTTCTATGTCTATATGAACATGAGATTTACAGAGGACGCAAAATCTAACCCAGTTCAGATCCCAAAATCGAGAACCAACGGTTGGCAGGCTTCCTGGAAGAAGTTCTTAATCGACATGATGTACCTTAGAGGATACGTTAGTCTCTATCCAAACTTCCCTAACCAATCAAGCTTCTCAACCAACCACATGGAACCAGGAGCTCACATTGCAGCTAAAGACAATGTGGTGAAACACAACAAAACCGATTTCGAAGTTCCTTTGCTTATGGATGATTTTAGAAACTTCTTACCTAACCAGAAACTCCCTCCGCTTTCTAAGCTTCCATCAATCAATCTCTTTAACATGCCGGTTTCTCTTAAAGGTCTTAAAGCTGCAGGAGCTAAGCTCGGTCAAGATGTTCTTCGTTGCAACAATGTCACTGAGATCGTCGCCGTCAATCACCAGACAGGTTTACCGGCTAGATGCATGAAATTCTGATAACCCCTTCATTAACGGCCGATCAAAATTTTCATCTGGCTGCCAATTTTCTTTCTTACATCTGTGGATTCTTGTCAATTCTTTGTTTTTTCTTTCTTTTTTAAATAGTTATATTACTATATGCTTATATATGTGAAGGAATGTAAAACTGTCTAAAGGCAAAATGTCCCTTCAATGAAGTCATAATACAGAGAAAATTTATGCTAAGGTTAAACTTATCTTTTGTTGATCATCATGAATTAATTAGTAAGAAAAAGAAAAAGATGGCATCTTTATAATAAATATTAAATAAGGTCACTCTTTTTTTCCTCACTAGAACAAAACACAATGAAAATTTGATCAAAACAGAGGCACCTACACAACAACAAAAAATGAGTTGTCTAAATGTAAAACTTAAAATTAAAATTCCTAATAATCTCACAAGAGATAAAATTACACAAAAGACCAGTTTACAAAGGAGAAAGCAAGACAATGCAGATTGTTGTTTGTATTGTTGTCTTCAGACGCAGCAAACACTTTCCAGGCAACAGCTTGTTCATAGCTCACATGTCTTCCCATCGTCGACACACAGATTCCTGAAGGCAAGCAGGCAAACCCCTGTAGAGAAAAGGTAATTCTCAGATAACATTTAATGCATATGGTTTTCTTTTCTGACCAAAGATTTTTATTTATTTACCTGTTGCATTAGCTTGGCAAAGTCGGAACAGAGAGCCTTTCGACCAGATTCATCGAAGATCTTTTCAAGTGTAATGTCTTGTAACGCTACAAGTGTTGTCTCTAGCATGTCTAGACCCGCTTGGTTTGCAAACATGAACACTGGCTGTGGCTGCAACATTACCAGACCACATTAACCCAGGACGATTATGTGCCTAAAACCACTAGTGATTTCGATCAAAAACAAGTTTGACACCGAATTAAATTGTAAGGTAGTTTAGATAGATCTACATCTTATAATATCTGAAACGAAACTAGAGTTTCTTTAGTTGATGGTTTATATGATACAAACCTTTAAAGAGCAACACAAGATGGCATCTTGGTGATCCCATAGAAGTTTCAATACCGAGTCGTTGCTTCCAAGCGAGTCCAACGTCAACAACTCCGAGCCTAAGTGGCGACTGAACAAACAAACATATCAAATAAGCTCAGCATCTACAAGAAAGAATCATATGTAGACATTAACACTCACGTGTAACTTTGGGTGATCCACGTGGCAAGAGTAACAGCTTCAGGAGAACCCGGTGACAATTTGGAGCCTAGACTTGGGCTTATCCCTGCCGGTGAGATAGCCATTGCAACGCGTTGAACCGATGAAATCACACTCCTCACGTACTGACATGCCATACCGGCAACATTTTCTTGCAAGTTGTTTTCAAAAGGGAATTGAAACGCTATAGTCAGAATACATCTCGAGCTTGAATTACAAGAAGAGTTTCCAGAGGCATTCTCTGGTGATGGACCAACTTCGAGGCTAGAAGTTAAGTCTAATGTACGGTGGTTAGCAGTTAACTGATCCTGTGCATCTCCCTGTATGTGTAAAAATTGTGAGCCTTAAGACAAACCATTTCTAAGTAAGAGAATACATAGTAGAGGTTCAAAGATCAGTACCGTTTTGGCATCAACTGGTATGACTCGGAATCCAGAAGGAACAAGTGGAGCATCATCCGGGAACATCTCATTAATCGGAGCAAATATCAACTCAGAACAAGCTCCAACCGCATTCTCATCAATCCCGGTGCAAATCTACCAAAAACTATTAATGTCAATTGACTACTGGGAGAAATTTCAAGGTCCTTTTGGTTAGAAAATATTACATACCTGAAGAAGATGAACATCCCGCGACATAAATGCATCTTCCTGTGCAAGAGAATGACCTTCTAGTCTAACAACTTCAAGCATCTGGAGCATAACAACATTCAAGACATTAAAGATACAACACAAAAAAGATTATGTTTTTTCATTGGGTAAGACTTGGACGCCTTACTTCTTCGTGTTCAATTGTATGTCCTAGTGGCATTATAATCTGACTCCCGGTGAACCTTGTAGGCCTCATTCCCGGATAAGCAAAGGTGCCTGCTTTAAGCGTCGCAGCAGTATATGCATCAACATTATAATCAGCCCACTCGGATCGATGCTCTCTAAGGAACCGGATCAAAACCGCAGGAGGAACATTCTACAAAAGACAACAGAGACCAAAAAATTTAGTTACTAAAACGCGTCAAAAGAACACACAATGTACCACAACTCTCGGAACAATAACTTACTTGGAGAAGCATTGAAGCCTTAGCACAAAGTACACCTCCAAGAAACGAAATAGAATTAGAAATATTGTTCAAATGCTTCGTCGAGTTGATAGCAACGAGAATATCATCCGCACCATCACAATGCATTGCAGACCACCCATCATCACCAAACCCATTAACAGCATCATTAAAACCCCTGCAAGAACAAGACCATAAACAATATATTAAACAGAGAACAAAGAACAATTAGATTTCAACTTCTGATTGTTTTACCTGCTTAGTTTCTGGCTAAAGGTTCTAAGAACAGCGGGCTGTCTTCCTAACCCATACACTACTTCACCGTTGGACTCTTGAGCTAACTGTCTGATATACCGCAATGCCTAAAACATGAACGCAACCCCAACCATTAGATAGCCAATATCAATCTATCGTATCTCAAGGTTATGCTATATAAACACTCACGGAAATGGTCATCTTTTGTGCCACGACTTTGGATGACTCATAAAGGGGTCGAAGCACATCCGGAACACTCCAAGCCTACAATGTAAGAAAAGAGATTTGTAACAATTCTTTTGAAATTAAGGAAGCAAACCCAAAAAGAAAAAAAAGTTACCTCGAGATTAAGGTGATCAACAATGTGAATAATAGAACCACCACCATCACAAGGTCTAATTAAATACCCACTAGAAAGCATTTCTGCTCTCACAAATTGAGAAGCTGAAGCAGCATTAGGACCAGCTCCAGAACCAGAAAGTGACCTCTCACAAACCTTTTAAACACACAGGGGAACGTTAACGGTAGCCAGATAGATATATACAAACATAGATTGTTTCAGCTAAGATTGATATGCAGACAGACATTACAACAGTTGCATACCACAAAACTGCCATTGTCGAGACTGGTTGTGTATCTCAGGGTCCAGAAATCGCGCGCAGGAGCTAGAGTTGTTGGCGCATATGTCTAATAGAAAATCATTTTTGACTTTATGTATTTATCTTCGATTGTTAGAGAAAGAAAACTACCCCAAAAGAGAAAAAAGATTCACCTGCATGTACACGAGCTCAATTGTACCGCCATTACCGGCTGGGAACATGGTGAAAACTTCAAGGCTCCTACAGTCACGAAACCAAGACGGCCGATCTTTGAGGATCTCTGCAATCTGCAAAAGGAAAGAATAAACTCGATACCCTTGAAAAAGGAAACATTTTGTGACTCGAGTCTTTAGCATTGAATAGTGTGGCATTTTCTTACCTTCATAGGTTCTAAACTAACAAGACCACAGGCTCTAGCTGCCACTCCACTACATCTTTGCGAAATAGCAAAGATGCCAACCGAATCCGGACCAGGCTAAAACACACAACATAAAATTATACATTTCAGTATTACACAAATTTTCATAGCTAGCAACAGAAAAGTAATGATAGAAACCCGTAAAACCTTCATCCCAGGCATCTGAACCCAATCAACAGCAGTTCCCGTAGCCTTGGATAGGAACTCTGCCAAGGTCTCTTCTGCGATCGATAGCAATCTAAGAACAAACAAGGTAATTAGGCCAGGAGAAAGAAAGTATAAAAAAGTGTCACTATAAAACCATAGTGAAAGTGTACCCAGCAGGACTATTCGCATCTCTAAGCGAATGCTGAGGAGTTGTGACCACGGAGTCGCAGCTTGCATCAGTCACCTGAAGTTACAGCAAGTAAATAACTAAGCTACCTTTGAATTGATTAGGAGTACCAAATCGAACAAATAAATAATCAAGTTACATACAACAGTTGTTAGCTGCTGCTTCATATATCCATTTTCACAGACAAGCTGAGAAACCTGCTTTTGCAACCTGTCATTCTCCTCCATCAACAGTTTATTCATAGCAGAAAGCTTCCGGTTCACGCTCTGGAGCCTAGATGCCTCTTTCCTCTGCTTATCTCGACACCTAAAACCGCACAAAAACCAGTCAGCAAATTTGCCAAGATTAGACATCAGAGAAAGGCCATACAGTCAAAAAGAACGGTTAAAAGAGGCTATTGAGAATTACAGGAAACCAAATCACATCAAAACAAGCAGACAGATTCAGACGAACCCTTTTGAATATAGAATTAAAAAAACATAAATTAATGAACCAGAAATTGTGTCGGAGAATAGAATCACCCACCAAATCTTGAAAGAGCAACAGAAGTAAATAAACGACAGACATACTGCACAGATTCTAAATCCACACAACTAAATTCCAAATTACAGATTTGTTCTTCAGATAATCCTTAGAAATGATCCTACCAACTAGGGAGAAGCAATACCTCCGGTTTTGAAACCAGACTTTGATCTGTTTAGGCTCAATATTAGCCAAAATGGAACATTCACGGATCAACTGTTGTCGCCGGAGAGAGCTAGGCTTAGGACACTCGGCGTAGACACGTTCGAGAGCCTCCACTTGCTCCGCCGTATACCTAACGTACTTGCCGCTACTATCTAAATGTCTATTCATACTGTCACTGCTTCTCTCTCGGTGATTAGCCACCGCCATCTCCATTTTTTTTTATCTCGACCTTAAACAAAACTAGCAAAGTCTCAAACTTTTTTTTTGGTTTCGAGCTTCTTCTTCTTCTTCTTTTCTCTTTAATTTCTTTAATTAATCTTCTTTCTTTTCTTTTTTTTTCTTCGGAAAGTCCGTCGTTTCTTAGGAGAAACGTTAAATTCTTTTGTTTTTTTTTCAGACAAAGAAGATTCTATGGTCGTGGCTTGTAGCGCAAGACCAACGACATGTGGAAACTGAGAATTTAGAAAAGAAGAAAAAGGAAGCTAAGACGAGATTAACAGTTTTAAAAATAGAGATTCAGAAGATCTGAGAATATTAGAGATTCTTTAAGGAAAACAGAATAATACCCAAAACACACAATTACAGAGTTGGATTTTCTGAGAAAAGAAAAGACCAGAACTTTACAAGAGAAAGAGAGACGTGAATTCTCTCTCAAAGAAGAGAGACAACAAGCGATGGAAGCATTATAAGAATTCAGAACACAAAAATCTTCAGAAACAAGAATGAAGAAGAAAGTGTGAACATCACTTGGCACAATTGAAGTTGAAAGCTTTTAAAGACTCTGAAGAAGAAGAACTCAGTGAAGGAAATTTAAAACAAAAGAGAAGAGAGAGAGAGAGAAAGGGAAGAAGAGGAGAGAGAGAGAGAGTCAGTGATGTGTGTCCGGTCTGAGCTTAGAACAGCGGGAGGGAGAGGAATAAAAGAGAGAGAGAGAGAAAGAGAAATTTTGTGAAACAGAGGATTTGCACGCAACCCGACAATCTGTGCTTAAGCGAAAAAGAAAAGTGGTGCGTTTTATTTTTTGTATTTTTTTATTCATTTTTAATTCATTCCCTCATTTTACCATAATGTCCCTACTGTTTTTCGTGAAATGACAATCTAGGAATAATCCATTTATTTATTTTCTTATCTTATTCTTTTTTAGATTCCTATTTTTGTTGAAATGTAATCAATAATTTTGTATTCTTCAGCAATTAGCAACATCACTAATTTTCTTTTCGTATTCTTAATAGTTAACCCTAGTTTTAAAACAAAATTCAGATTTCATATAGTAGTTGGGGAACTATAAAACATATACTGTTAGAAATATTTTTTATCAAATGATTAAATTAACTTTTGTTGTTTTTCACTAAATTTTAATTCCAAAGAATCATGTTTTGTAGTTTGCACATAGGTTTTAAGAGAGAGATTAGGTCAAAAAGACATTATTTGCTAATTATAGTAATACAAGTTAAAAAGAAGTTTGTGGTTAAATAGTTAGGGGCAGCTTAAGACTTTAAAGATTTTATATGTATGATTCTCCTATTATACAAAACTAAATTACATTTTCTAAATTATTTCTATATGGATATTGACTCATACTTTCAGTCCACTTAAATATTTGGAAATGAGTGGTTTTTATATTTGTAAGAAAGTTATAGAAAAACCTATTTCTAGAGTTAAATGAATCAAAATATTTTTGATAAAATAGTTAAATGTTTACATATATAATTCATCTATATAAAAACTCAGATTTTAGAGTATTGCATAATAATCATGGGCATTCGGGTATTCGGGTCGGATCCGGATACTACCCGATCGGGTCCAGATATTTTGGGTATAGAATTTTGATATCCATTTTGGAATCGAGCATTATTCGGTTCGGGTTCGGTTCGGGTCCTCTCGGGTTCGGGTCGGTTCGAGTCTATAATTTCCATACCCATTTAAGAACCAAAACCAATTCGGTTCGATTACGGTTTTGGTTCCAGTTCAGGTTCGGATATAAAATTATAGAAAAAAAGAAATTCGAGTGTATTATATACCTAAAAGTACACAAAAAATCGGGTATTCGGATACATATTCGGGTATTCGGATACATTTTTGAGTATTCGGGTATTTCGGGTACCCAAATACCCAAAATATTCGGGTAGCCGTTCGGGTATTCGGGTACCCGTTCGGGTATCGGTTAATACCCGGACCCAAACCGATATCCATGGGTACTCTATGCCAAGATCCGATGGTTACTTTTACTTATATCCGAATCGGACTCGAACCCAAAATTTCAGGTCAGTTTCGAATCGATTTTTCGGGTCCAGATAAAATGCCCAAAGCTATTGCATAATATGTAATTTGAGAGGGTTTGGATATGAGTGAGACTTTATCAATCCAATTTGTCTAAAAAGACAAAAGAGAGGTTAATGTCTTTCACCAAATTGAACAAAGCCAAATGAATGTACAACAGTGTCGAATGCGTACTAAAGAAATAATTACTCCGACCTAACCGACACGTTTGTTCGTTCATATGGTGTGTCTATTAGAGCTACGATCGCATCAAACTTATTTTCCATATATATATACATCATATATACTAGCAGCCCTGACCTAAATCTGGTAAAACACCTGCTTTAGGCGCCAAAATAATATAAGAATTAAAAAAGTATCAAAAATTTCAGAAATCTATTGTAGTTTAGCGGTTAGTCCTTCCATTTATATTTAAGGTCTCAAGTTCGAGCCTTTAAATATATATTTTGTTTTTATGTTCATGTTATATAGGCTTGAAATTTAGGTTTTGCTTTAGGTATCCATTTTTATTGAGCCAATCCTGTCATATGCATGCTTGATACGCATATCCACAATCTATGTTATTCATCACATGTATCATTTCGAGCATCTGAAAACTTAAATCCAATTACCTGCCTTTAAAAAGTAAATTAACTTAATTAGAAGATAAAAACCCTAAATAAAAAATGCTTAGATATTTCAATTTATTAGTTTGTATCTCTCTTTTAAACTATTTTGTACTCCCTTTGTTTCGCAAAAAGTGTCATCTAGGGAAAAAAAATATTTTACGGAGAGTGTCATTTTACGATTCCAATATAAGTTTTTACAAATAATTCCAATTTTAACCTCTAATCAAAATTAGTGATATGAAATCTAATTAATTATCACCTATAATGATTAGGGGCATAAACGACTTGTAGTATTGTTTTTTAATTTGTGTAAAAAAACTAGAATAATACTCTTTAAGAAACAGAAGGAGTAGCCGAGTTGCTCTCAGTCTGGTGGTTAGGATGATCCAGCTAATGACTTGGCACCCGGGTTCAATTCCTACCTGCTGCATTGTGGTAGCTTAAAAAAGGGATTTTAAAAAAGAAACAGAAGGAGTATTATTTTTTTCCGAAGACATTGCAGTGAGATCTCTGTAAACCATATATGATCATCTTCTATATGTGATACTATACAAGTTATTTACACCTAAACTAAGGTTACCTTGATGATGTCAAAAAGAAAAAACACAAACGCAAGATAACGAAAATATATTTTGCACGAAGAATTTGTATTATTCAATTATAACCTAATTATATATATTGAGTTATATATTTTTCTTTATATCATCTAAAATTATAATAAACCAAAGGGAAATTACAAAGTTTTGTTACATAAATCGGTAGAAAAACTTGAAAAATCCTAGGAATGGGAAATTAAACCAATACAAAAAACTAAAGAAGACATCAAAAGGCTAAGACCAAAACATTCATATAAACTAAATCCAACACCAAAATTACAAACTATATTGCGATCGATCCCAAATAAATGTT
This sequence comes from Lepidium aucheri, assembly GCA_900406435.1. Classification (NCBI taxonomy): domain Eukaryota; kingdom Viridiplantae; phylum Streptophyta; class Magnoliopsida; order Brassicales; family Brassicaceae; genus Lepidium; species Lepidium aucheri. The sequence goes on along the minus strand of OVBA01001725.1, from coordinate 20,451 downwards.
AGATTTGTTCCAATAAATAATCGAATTGAGCTTTACTTATACAGGCTCAATAAAATCTTTGGCCCAATAAGTTACACCGCTTCTTAATGTTTGTGAAAAATAAGATAAGGCAAGAGTACACATATAAGTACTTGAGCTGTGAGCAAGCGAAGTTGATAAGATCAATTAGAAAAACAAACAATCACAACAGAATCGTTCTAGGTTTTAATCCAAAGTTAAGAATTCGGTCTTCATCTTCTCTTGTCTCTAAATCTACAACTAATTGATAAGGATCTCATCTTGATTTGACGAACATCTGATCGAGATCAGAGCAACGCTAGAGTATTCTCATCTTGACGTCTTATTCGAGAATTAGGTAGATCATTTACTCAAGTGCAGAAGAATCTTTCTTCGTCTCTATAATTTTTTTTCAACCTACTATGTTCTTTGTGTTTGTTTGAGTTACAGATTCAATAGTTCCAACAATCTTGAGTAAACGATAAAGAAAAGAGTTGGATTCATTTGAAGATGAGAACACATGAGTTCTAGACCTCTTCGAGCTTCAACTTTTATCTGGTTCCAATTACCGCAGATGGTCAGAAGAACTACTATTCTTCTTCCAGAAAATGGGGATCGATTATGTATTGTATAATGCATTCGAGTCTTCATCAGATGTATCGATCTTTACTGCAAGAGATTCTGGTTCTTACAGAGTCAACAGATAAAGATTAATAAGAAACAAAGAAGAAGTGTGATAGATCATTCGACAAGCATAACAGAACGTGTAGAGGTCATATTATCCGCCATCTTTCTGAAAAACTGTTTGATATCTATGTTTCTTTTGAATAACCTAAAGAAATATGGAAGAACTTCAAGAAGAAGTATGAAGGTGAATATGAAGGAAAGAAACAGTATGTGACATCAAAGTGTACTTCTTTTGTGATGAAAAGACAACGTTTCTGTGACGGACCAGCTACATGACTATGAGGTGATTGTGTCTAGAATCCAAGCAGAAGGGATTCCAATTGATGATTAACTAGCTGCTCTAGTTCTGATAGATAAACTGCAAAGTTCGTGGAACAACTATCGCTTCAAGTTGAAGCATAAAAAGAAGAAGATGTCTCTAGAAGAATTGATCTCGGACATACTGATTGAGTACATTAGTAATCATACTGAAAGCAATCTGATACTTTATATGCAAATCTTGTGGAAGGTTACAGGAAGAACAATAAAGACAAGTCTAAGCCATTAAGAAACAAAGCAAGACTTTTGTTAATCAATCAGTGGAGTTTAAGAAGAAGATAAAGTGTTGGAATTGTAAGAAATTGGGTCACAAGAAGCAAGACTGCAAGCTTCCACCTCAATATAAGGATTCTGCAAAGGCACATCTCTTGGAAAACATTGTAGCCATTGTAACAGAGGTAAATGCAACTACAGACACTGTTGAATAGATTGTGGATTTAGGGTCAACAAGGCACATATGCAATCAAATCTGAAAGTTCAAGAAGTTGGATGAATCTGTTTCAGATAATGTGTTTCTCGATGATGCTAGAGCCTTGAAAGTGGAAGTTATTGGTGAGATTGTTCTAAAGTTTTCTTCTGGTAAAACACTTACTCTTACTAAGGTGTTGTATGTGCTTAATATGCAAAGAAATCTCATCTCTAGTTGCTTGTTAATATTTGCGCGTGTTAAGCAAATCATAGATAATGGAAAATTATTTCTTACTAAGAATGGTGAATGTGTAGGAAAGGCATATTGTAATGGCAATATGTTTGCTTTTTGAACGTTTAATGAGAATGTGACTGGAGATTCTGCTTACTTAGTGTGTGATATCAATGTCTGGCATGGTAGATTGGGTCATTTAAATATGAAATCTATTAAGAAGCTGAAACAATCTGATTTAATCATTGACAATTTAAGCAAATAATCTGGTAAATGTCAAGTTTGTATGGAAGCAAAACATTCCAGAAAACCCTTCAATAATCCTGTATCTAGTTCTTCGATTATACTTAAGTTGATTCATACTGATTTGGCTAATTTTAGAAACACGGTAAGCAGAGGAGGCAAGAAATATTACATTACCTTTATCGATGATTTCTCTAAGTACACAAGCTCAAAAGATGAAACCTCTAAAGTTTTTAAAAAGTTCAAATCTGAAGTGGAGAATCAACAAGATAGGAAAATTAAAAGAATAAGATCAGATAGAGGAGGTGAGTATGAGTGTGATTCTTTGAACTCTCTATGTGTAGAACAAGGTATAATACATAAGAACAACTCCTTATACCCCTCAGAAAAATGGTATTGCTGAAAGAAAAAACCGGACTTTATGCAATGCTCATTAATTCTGGTTTACTGGATTCTTTGTGGGGTGAAGTTGTTCTGTTTGCTTGTTACATATTGAATAAGGTTCCACATAAAGGTTTAGATGTGACACCTTATAAACTCTGGAAGGGCTATAAGCCAAATCTCTCTTTTCTATTGGTTTGGGGATGTTTGTTGAAGGTTGGCTTGCCAAGTTTCAAAAGACCAAATGTAGGATCTAAAATTGTGGATGTTATCTTCATTGGGTATGCTTCTAAAACTACAGCTTACAGATGCATTACGTTTGATTCTGTAACCAAGAATCTTGGTCATGTCATTGAATCAAGAGACATTGAATTCTTTGAAAACATTTTTCCCTACATTTTTCAAAGTCAATTATCTGACACTTCTACTGGTTCTAATAAACGAAATGTAGAATGTGTAGATGCAAATATAATTGTAAGAAGAAGCAAAAGGATCATGACAGCCACCGATTTTGGTGATGAATTCATAACAAGCTTCATGATGGAATATGACAAACTAAGGAAAGAATTTGTTTTCACCTTTCTTATCAAAGAGAAGTTTAGTTTAACACTTAAGGAGTTTGGCTTTATACATAACTCGGGTGACACTTATTTATTTAATAAAGGAAACAAGCATGAGTATGTAATCATATGCTTATATGTGGATGATATGATGATTTTAGGCACATCTTAAAGTCTGGTTGACGAGACAAAGGAGTATTTCAGCTCAAAGTTCAGCATGAAGGATCTCATGAAAGTAGACATGATTCTGGGAATTAAAGTAACCATAACAAATATTGGATTCTCGATGTGTTAATCACACTACATAGAGAACGGTATTGAAAAGGGTTGGTCATTGGGAAGATAAGTCTGCAAATACTTCTTATGATTCAACTTTACACTTAAGCAAAAATTGTGGAGAAAGTGTAAAAAAATCTAACTATGCAAAGGTATTGGGAAGTTTCATGTACTTGATGAATTGTACTAGACTGGATATAGCCTATGCAGTGAGCCGGTTGAGTCATTATAAAAAATCCAAACCAAGATCATTAGACTGCAATAGACAGACTCATAAGATACCTTATACGAACCATTGACTGGAAACTCAGTTTTGATGGCTCAACGTGCACATTGGAAATATATTGTGATGCCAATTGGGTTTTGGCTAATGACGAGATTAACTCGGCTAGGGGCTATGTTTTTATGCTATGACGAGGAGCTATAGCATGGAAATCAAGTAAGCCAACCTATATAGCCAGGTCCACTATGGAATTAAAAATTGTGGCTCTTGAACTTGTAAACCAAGAGTCGGATTGGCTGAGAAATGTTCTTGCAGATCTTCCAATGTTTGAGAAAAAGGTTCCATCAGTATCAGTAAAATATGATTCACAATCAGCTATTGTTGTGGCAAACAACAAGCTTTTTAATGGTAAAAATCGGCACATTAGGCTGAGGCATAAAGTGATAAGAGAGCTCTTGGAAATAGGAGTTATATCACTTGAATATGTTAGATTAGAGAAGAATGTGGCATATCCATTTACTAAGGCAATGTATAGACAAATGGCCTTGAGCATAGTTATAGAAATGGGACTGAAATAATTCAATGTTAAGCTTTTGGGTCCCTTACTTGGTGTTACAGTAACTTGTAATATCCAAGTTCAAAAGGTTAAACAATATAAGTGAATCATGTTTGATGAATCATGAAGAACTCGATGTTCTTGGCAGAAGTGATGTATAATTTAGTTGTACAATTGTTCTTTTATTAAGATGATACACGACATTGTATCTATGTCCATTTTTTGTAAAAAAGAGAGTTATGAGACAAACGATAGTTTAACTTTGTGATGACATAACTGTTGCGAATATAATGAATTTGATTCAAGTTGTTTTCAACATCAAAATTCCAGAGTTACTTCTTGAAACAAGAGGAAAAATGTTGGATTTATTCCAATAAATAATCGAATTGGGTTTTACTTATACACGCTGAATAAAATCTTAGGCCTAAAAAGTTACACCGCTTCTTGTTCTGAGAAAGAAGATAAGGCAAGAGTACACATATAAGTACTTGAGCTGTGAGCAAGCGAAGTAGATAAGATCAATTAGAAAAATAGAAAATCACAACGGATCGTTCTTGGTTTTGATCAAGAACTAAGAATTCGGTCTTCATCTTTCTCTTATCTCTAAATCTACAACTTATTGATAAGGTTCTCATCTCGATTTGACGGACATCTGATCGAGAGCAGAACAACGCTTGAGTATTCCCATTTTGACGTCTTGTTCGAGAATTAGGTGGATCGTTTACTCAAATGCAGAAGAATTTTTCTTCGTCTCTCAATTTTGTCTTCTTTCTTTGTTCTTTGTGTTTGTTTGTGTTACAAATTCAACGGTTCCAACAAGAAAAGTTGTATTTAGTTTAATAGATATTTTGGTTGTACCTTAGTAGATAAACAATGAAATCTACATTTTCGGAAACCCTAACTTCACAATTTCACCATAAAGAAGGGTATACAAATATGATTATAGGGTTTTTGGATTAAATTCATCGAATATTCTGAAAACGTTATCAAAAAACGAATGATACCGAAATTCTTTAAAAGAGTAAAACAAAACAATTTAATACGGTTAACAAAACAAAAAACAAAACAGTTTAATACTCGTACTAAGTTTAAAATTCCTGTTCTTGAAGCTGTGCTTGTAAGTTGTAACCAGATTTATGTTCTACTTTATTATGAAGAGATGCATTGCTTCAACGTAGATAAGAAACTTTCAGATTTGCAAAATTCTTGAATTAAAATACGGCATTATTTGAAGCCACAAAAAGAAAATCAACGTTCATTAAGAAAAATACCTTATGATCGTTTCTTTGTCTCTGACATAATCATTTAAACCCATCAAGCAATCAATGTTGTCTTGTTACATAACTCATGCTCTCACTCTTAACCTTTTGGGGTTGTGTTTTATTTTGTTAGAATGTCTTATCTTCATTTATTATAGGAACTAAATTTGCATTATATACTATACATATACTATTTACTTGGAATCACATGGATTAAAGCATCTTTCCACAATAACTAAATATTAGTGTATATATATACACACATTGTTTAGGTATACAATGTACCACACACAATAATCCACAAATATATAAATAGCTATTTCAAAATTAGAATTTTAACCTTGTGTAACGAAATAAAGCAAAGAATAGGACCTTCTGTGCATATGTAAGATATCAGTGGTAAAATTATTTGCCAAGTGAAAATCTATTTTTTACTTCTAGGAAAAGTAAAAACACAAAAAAAAAAGTGATGTCAAACGTAAAAACTAAAAAAGTGATATTGGCGAGAGAAAAAAACATTGTCAATATTTTGTTTCAGAAGTCAGAATATAGTAGTTAGGATGATGAGAACAAATTTTTGAATGAAACTACACCTAGATTTAATTAAAATAGTCATTCTAAATAAAAAGATTTATGAGGGTTAGAGGAGCTTAACAACATGACTAATTAAAATTGGTCAGTTGCTATTAAGTATTAGAGCAACGAATAGTATAATATATAAATTATGAATTTTTATGAATTTGAAAAAATAAACATACTTGTACAATTAGAAATGAGAAGACAGTGATGAGTCAAACATAATGATACGACTAAACCTCTTTGATTACATTAATGATACTGACTTTTCTTTCATCTTAAGTATAATTACTTTCTGTTAAAAACTTTTTTACTTTCTTTTGCTTCTAAATTTTTACACCTTTTTCTTCTCTTTGGGTTCTACCGTCAAATTTTTTGTTTCTCAATGGAATTTTCTACTTTATCGGCTACCTAGTGATTTTTTTTTTCCCCAATTTAATATAAAAATTAGATTTGTTTCTATTGATCAAATTAAATTATTAGATAATATTAATATGCTATTACTGCGATGCTTTCACAATATCAGAAATAAATTTATAGTAGTAGAAAACAATCATTCAAGAAATAATTTCAGAGACCTAATTATTTATACAAACGACAAATACTTGAAACCTAACAACAGTTAATAGGTATGTTCAAATCACATACTCAAACTGTTATAAACAAAATATTGGCTTCACATATGATCATAGAAGCAACCAAACTAAATTTATGAAAAAATTGAAAAAAAGAAAAAGAAATAAAAAATGGTTCCTTAAATCCAGACAATCTGCGTCTCTTTTATGGCTCGATTCACTCAGGTAGGCCCTACTCTCCCATTCACTCTTCCTAATTTTCTCTCTTTTTTTGTCATAAATTTTTTTTTTTTTATATACTATATATAATTATTTTGAATTTTTGATACAAATTAAATTCCTTCTTAATTATTCTTTCTTGTACCCCTATCTACCACATCATATTATTTATTACTCCCATCTTCATATATTTTTCTACATTTTATTCTAATAAACTCATATATTTCCCTTATGATATTTCATTTATACACATTGATTGATTCTCAGATATATAATTTTGAGGAACGTTAGTTTTAGACATGTTATTATAAGTTTACTCGGTTTTTTTTGTCGTCATGTTGATTTAATTATAAAAATTTCAATCTGAAGATAGGAAAGGTCATTTTAATGTTATACTACTATTTACTTTTTTTTATTACAAGTGAGAACAATTCAGTAATATATAAATGAAAAAGTGTTGACGATGTGGTATTTCCATCAGCTTTTCGCATGCGCCAAAAGTAACTCTCACGTGCTCACCACACATTTACACCCATTTATCTCTTCATTTTACTTTTATTTTTGATTTTTTTATTCATATTTTATACTTATAGCATTCACCTTTATTTTCATATTTATAGATATAATATATTGATAATATCATATGGAAAATTTAGGAATGTATAAATTCTTACAAAACTAATTATTATACAAAAATAGCCGAGTAGCTTTCAGTCTCATGGTTAGGATGATCAAGCTAATAATTTGGAATCAAGGTTTGATTTCTACCCACTGCATTATGATAATTTTAAAAAAAAAGATTTTAGGTGTGAATTTTAAGTTTTAAATCGGACTCTGTCATCCAATTGTTAGGAACAAAAATTATTATACAAATATAAAAAAGTTGTACAATATTTTAGTTAAAAATAAAATTTGTCGATTAGTGAACAATTTTGTAGGTGTAGAAACATAGTCGAAGTAGGATCAGTGAAGCTGTGGTATGTTTCTAACTAGTTAAACACTTTAACTAACTATATGATCGTGATTGTTAACATAATTCATAAATGTTGCTTATATGGGTTTTGTTTTGTCGTGAATTTTATAGTTTGATTCAAACTCTGAGACGCTTTGTCGTTAGTTATGAGTAATAATGATAATTCACAAAATTCACATAGGAGTTGTCTATTGACCCATGTGCTTGATTGTTTCACAAGCGACAAATTAAACAGTTAAACAATAGTTAATTAAAGAATGGTTTTATATAAATATATAATCAACTTCTTCTTTCTTTTTAACTTCCGGTTGAATTTACTCTTTTTGCTTACAATGATTACCCTATTTTAATTCATTGTGTTGTCTGCTGATGACACCATTATTCTTTCAAATTTTATTAAAAGATCATGCGCTATATTCTATGTATGAGTTGCATATATAAAGAAGATATGTATATGTACATATATTTGCACTTATATTAGTATGTGTAACAAAACGACAAATTGGCTCAGATTAATAGAAAGCATGAAGCCTTATGAATATGATAAAATCCAAATAGTTGGTAAATGTGACCAATTAATTTCTTAAAAATAATTATTTGACTGGTTAGAAAAGTAACTGTTAATATCACTATTCCAAACTCGACTACATGCACGTAAATATTCATCTATATATATATGTATATATATATATATATATAACATCTTACAAATTAGGGTTTAGAATCTATAAACATAGAGATTTTTGAAAAATTAATTAATTACACAGTCTAAACCTACAACTTTATAAGCCCAAGATAAATAGTACAATCCTTCTATTTTTTTTTGATGAAATGTCAAAATAAAAGAATAAAAAGTTTACAAATCAGTTAAAGCGAACCAACGTTGTAAAAGACCATAAAATTTATGAGGAGAAAAATATTGTAATGAAGAGATTCTATTCCGAATAGCCTTATCAATTAGACGAGCAAGAGCAAATGAAGAAGCTGGAGAATGGTCGTGAATACGATAATTCCGTTCCCTCCAAATATGATATAGAACAGTTTGAAATGCCATTCGAACCAAAATCTTATCAAGAGGACCAGAGTGAGGTGCTAACATGAGAGAAACTGAATCCTGCCAATCAGGGGTGATGTATAACCCAAGGAGACACTTACAAATATGAAACCAGACTGTATAAGAGTAAGAACAGGTGAAGAACAAGTGGTCTCTGGATTCATTTCAGTCACCACATAAGACACAATGTTGAGTAAGTCCCCACGCACGCATACGAACACCAGTAGAGAGACGATCTCAAAATGCAAGCCAAGAAATGAACGAATATCTGGGAACAGCCTGAGGAAACTAAACCAGCCTATGCCAAGGAACTGAAGCAGCAGAATGATGGATCTGCTTCCAAGTCGCAGAGGAGGAAAAAGATTCCTTGAATTGATTAGAGGAGTGACGCCAAAGAACAATATTAGTTCCAGCCTCCAGATTAGGAGGAGTAACAGTAGAAATAGCAGTATACACACGAGGAAAGCATCTAAGACTTGCTGAAGAGCCTCTGAAACCTGATAGAGAGAAAACAAAAGCAACAGTCGCAGATCGCGGAATACAAAAACAGCGGATACCATAGTCACCTGTAATATCGATTAACTTGCCTTCATTACACCAATCATCAAACCAAAAGTGAGATTGAAGACCAGAACGGATATTAATTTTGATGAAGGGATAAGCAAATGATCTGAGTTTAAGAAGCCGATGCCAGATCCAAGAACCTTGAGAATTCGAAGGAACATCCCAAAATGAAGCATTACGGAGTAAATACTTATAGATCCAGTCAACCCACAGAGATGATTTAGCAGAGACAATATGCCAAATGAGGTGAAGAGCAAATCAGCAAGAAATATCTTTGAGTTTTCGAATGCCAAGTCCACCTTCACTCAGAGGGAGACAAACCTCAGACCAGCTAACTTTGGCTTTAGAGGAGACACTTGAAGAACCTGGCCAAAGAAATGAAGAACACAGTTTATCAATTTCCTTGAGACAACCAGACGGTAATTGAAAAGCTGCACACCAGAAGTTGGAGATACTGAAGATGACCGAACGGATAAGTTGTAATCTTCCTGCATATGATAACATCTTCGAGGCCCAAGAGTCAAAACGAGATCAAATTTTGGCAAGTAATGGTTCATATTCATATCTGGACATACACTTAGTGGTAAGAGGAAGACCAAGATATCTAATTGGCAAGGTACCAAGAGGAATTCCAACATCAAAAGAAGCAGCCTCCAAATCTGAAGCAGCAGGTATCGAAAAAATAGTAGACTTGGTAGCATTTATGCAAAGACCAGAAATCCTACCAAAGAGCTTCATAACATCAAGGATACCAGCAATAGATCTAGTCGAACCATCAAAGAAAACTAAGATATCGTCTGCAAAGCTGAGGTGAGTGAGTTGAACAAGCTCACACTTGGGATGAAAACCAAATTTGGAGTCCCTGGCAGCCTGATTTAAGAGACCAGAAAGAGCATTGTTTACGATTACATAAAGGTATGGGGAAAGGGAACAACCCTGACGAATTCCACGGGAACTAGAGAAGAACCCTGCAAAATCTCCATTGATAGATATCGAAAATGATGCTGTAGAAATACATACATAAATCCACTGCACAAAAATATCAGGCAATCCCATGGTGTGAAGAACAGAAACAACAAAATCCCAGTTCAAAGTATCGAATGCCTTTGCAATGTCGAATTTAATAGCAGCTCTAGGAGAAACCGAGGGTTTATGATAGTTCTTAACTAGTTCTGTGGCTAATAGGACATTCTCTAGGAGCAAGCGATCCGCAACAAATGCACTTTGACTCAGATTTATAGCATCTAGAGGTATAGATTTGAGTCTATTTGCAAGGATTTTAGAGATAATTTTATAAAGGAGATTGCAACAGACAATAGGCCTATAATCTTTCATAGAGGAGGCATTAGAGTGCTTGGGAACAAGGGTGAATGCAGTAGCATTAACTCCTGAAGGTAAGAAACTAAACAGAAAAAATGACTGAACTCCAACTATGAGATCACGCCCTATGACAGACCAAGTGGCCTTGAAAAATTCAACTGGGTATCCATCTGGACCAGGAGCCTTATTAGAAGGTAAGGAGAAGACAATACCTTGAATTTCCTCAGGGAAAACAGGCGAGACAAGAGCCTCAACAGTAGAAGAAGGACAACAATAATCAATTATTTGAGAGAGATCAAACCACTCAGTTGCAGGATTGTCCTGAAGAAAAGCTGAAAATTAATTAACAACCTCATTCTTGATTGCAGTGGGATCAATTAAAATAGAGCCAGAAGAAGAAGTAATCCGACGAATGGTATTAGATGAAGCACGAGATTGGGAAACTCGGTGAAAGAAAGTAGTATTGTGATCACCTTCTTTCAGCCATTTAATCCTCGATTTCTGTATGAAAAATTGTTCTTCAATGCGAGCCCAATGATTCCAGGAAGAATAAGCAACTGAAACTGCAGTAAAAGAATTATCTGAAGGATGTAAGAGAGCCAGGTCTTGAGCTTTACAAAGATCTTTAGGAGCAGTTTTAGACCGAGCAGGAATATTGCCAAAATAGGATTTATTTAGATCCCTTAAACCTGCCTTAAGAAGTTTAAGCTTCTTGTGAAATCTGTGGAGAGCAGAGCGGGAGTGAAAAAGAGGAGGGTAAGAGGACCAAACTCGCTGAACGAGAGGAAGAAATTGCTGGTGATTGCTTAGGAAGTTAAAAAAACCTGAATGGCTGATTTCCACTTTGCAAAGGAGCAGAGATATGAACAACACATCGCAAATGATCTGAAATACCTCATGCAATAAACTCAGAATAGGAGTTGGGAAAACAATTGAGCCAGTCAGCATTCACAAGGGCTCTATCAAGTTTTTTGGCAATAGTATCAACCAATCTCTTATTACTCTAGGTGAAAACTGGACCAACAACCGACAAATCTACAATATCGCAATCTCGGACAAAGCTTTGAAACTTAAGCATACCAATTGTGTTACTGAGGCTAGGACTGGGATTAGAATGCTCAGAACAGAAGAGAACTTCATTAAAATCACCAGAAAAAATCCAGGGAAGAGAAAGATGGGCGAAGTTGGCCTTAACATCCAGAAGTTCCTGCCATAATAGTCGACGATCAGACTCAAAGTTAAAAGCATAAATTGCACAAACCATGAATGAAATATTGGAGGCAGGATGAACAACAGCACAGGTGATGTGTTGAGAGCTTTTTGCAAGCAGGGACACTTGAATTTTAGGAGAAAAATAGAACCAAAGTCTGCCCAGGCGATAAAAAATCATAGTTAAAAATAGCACTCCAGCCAGGAAGACAAGAGGCTAAGATAGATGAACTAGCAGATTGTTGAACTCTTGTTTCAATGAGACAACCAAGGATAGGTTTGGAAGATTGAACCCAGCTACGAAGAGCAGTATGCTTGCGTGAAGCATTAAGGCCACGCAAGTTCCATGAAAACATTATCATTATCGCTTCCTAAAGGAAGCACGCTTGGAAAAAGACTTAACAGGCTGAGCCTTATTTACGTTCAAATCTAATTCAGCTTCAGGAATGCTTTTCTTTGACTCATGGCGGATAGATTTGCGAGGAAGAAAAGAGTTGACAGTAGCATTCAATATCTCTCCTTCTTCAGGAAGATCACCAAGAAGAGCAAATCTGGATGGCGATACTGAGTCAATAGAAGCATTAGTCTGAATTTTAGAATCCATAGCAGTAGAGACAGATTTTAAAGGGGAGAAACGACCTGATTTTCTGATGGTGGTCCAGTTAAAAGACTGAGATCCATCATCAGATTCCAAAGGCAAATGCTTGATCAATTGAGTGTTGGGAAGAGAAGAAGAGACCACATCAGCTCCCACAACAGCAATTGAACTTGTTATAGCCTTTGGAGAGAGAGGTCTGTTAAGAGGTAAATGACGAGAGGAATCTTTAGGAACAGTTGTAGCAGATAATAGAGTAGAATCAATATTTATAGGAGAGAAGCAACCTGATTTTTTGATGATGGTTGAGTCCAAAGACTCAGGACCAACATCAGATTCTTTAGAAACACATTTTGGTGGGCTAGAATTGGAGGTTGCAAGCTGAGCCGTAGCAGAGACAATATTGTTAATATGAAACAAATCTGAAGAATCAGAAGCCAGATTATGAAGAGTAGTAGGAAGATCAGATCCATTAGAATTGAGATTAATTGAGCATGATTTGTGGCCCCAATTAGAACAAGAAGCACATCGAGGTGGAAGCCACGGATAGGATATAGCAATATCACAAGCTAGAAAGGATCCAACAGCTACAACAATAGTATTAGGTAAAGAATTCTCCAGATTAACCTCAACAAGGACTCGAGCGTAATCAAACCTGATGCATTTTTTAGTAGATAGATGAAGTTTAATTGGCTTGCCAATGTGACTAGTGAGATAGCTAAGCCCCTTGAAGGAAAATAGATGATCAGGAACGTTTTTTAGATCAACCCAAAGCGGTATAGAAGTCATTTCTGGAGCAAGATTTGCAGAAGAAGGAGACCAAGGCTGAACAATCATGAGCTTATCCCCTATATACCAGAAACGACTCTGTAGAACCCAGGCACGACATTGATCATCATCTATGCGGAAAATGGCAGAAGAAAGACGAACGAAATTCACATCAATTTTGATAGTCTTAGAGGGAGCTTTCTAAATCCTATTAACAGTAGCATGAACCGATCCAATGTGAGGAGGATCCCCAATAAAATGGCCAACCACAAAGCTTTTCCAGAGGGGAATGGAATTAACTAGCAAGTCATCCGGGATAGAAGTCGAAACTAAACCACCAAAAACAGAAGAAAAAGGAGTAGAAACAGCCGTAGGATTACTATTCACCAGAGGAATAGATGGAACTACCGGAATAGAGTCGAGTACAGGAAGAGGTGGAATCAATATCTGAGATTGCCGTAATGAAGGATCCGTTGGAGAAGTAGATGGAGATGAAGAGCAGAGCGAATTCGCCGAAGTAATCGACGAATTGCTTGCCATAGTCAGAGTCAAGAACTGCAATCGAGTGAGTTCAAATCACCAAAAATCACTGAGGATACGCCGGATAACCGACGGAGAACCACCAGAGAAAAAATCTGATCCGCCGGAGAAGAAAGATCAAGAGCGAAAAACCCCAAGAAAATCGCCGACACGTGCCTATGACAGTTACACGCGCCCAAGCTCCACTCACAATAGTACAATCCTTCAGCATGTTGACATGCATATCCAAAAACGTTTCATATACTATACGTGAAATTATTACATATTAAACTGGTAAACATCGACCATGATTGTCAAATAAAACAACGTTTTAAACGAGGTAGTTCAATTCTATGGTAACGTTGAATTCAGTATTCCGATTTGAATCTTGTTTAAGAAGAATAAGAATTTTCATGATAATTTGGGTCTTGTGCTATAAATTTGTAGAGATTTTTTTATTTTATTTTTATTTATAAATTGGAGCATTGTAAATTGGTTGTAGATTTGTTTAAATGATGTAGCATATCCGGTATGATGTTAAAGATCCTGATTCATTCAAATATAGATATTTTATATAATATAGAAGTCCAATGAGATTTCATATTCGTATAATTAGTCGGATTTGTCTAATTTTTTTTTTGTTATGATCAAAATAAAAATAATTATAGTTTTGATATTGATTTCAACAATTAAAAATTATAGATTTTGGCCCGGAAGTTAGAAACAGACAAAAAAATCAAAACAAAAAACCCCTGCATTTGAACCTAAAATACAAATTATTCAGCATCTTTATTTTAATATCACTGAAGTTAAAGCTTGATATACTTATGCACTAAAGCAAAACAAAAACAGGAATATATGAGGAAGATGGATCTCTGATTCTAATTGGTAAGAGCTTTAGCTTGCTGTATGATTTAAGCTGTAGATTTTTTGTTATAGGTTTTTTGGCTGTAGATTTTTTAGCTGTAGGATTTTATTTTTGTAAAACTCATAAATTTTGGCTCTAGAATTTTGGCTTTTTACAGCCAAAAATATTACATAAATAAAAAAATTGCTTTCTAAAGCAATGACAACCAAAAATAAACATAATGCATGCTTGGTAGTATTAAAGCTTTTAAAATTTTTTTGCTTTCTAAAACAACCAAAACCATTACCAATCATACTTTCGTCTCCAAATCTCAGAGTGATTGCAAGTTGGGATGAGTCTTAATTTGCGTATACACAAAAACCAAAAGAAATGTCTCTATTAATATCACATTAGAGGACAAATTCAAATTATTCATCTTAACATAAAAACATTCTCAACCAAAACATATCCAAATTTACATATAAGAAAAAGTCAAAACGTCACGATCTTCCTTGCTTTTTTTTTCCAATAAATATATTATCTTTTGCTTTTATATTTGTCAAATATATATATATATATATATACTTTAATTGATGTTGTTGGTCTTGATGGGATATTAATATTCCTCCACTTTGTCCCCTTCTAACTTCCCCACCAAAGTTTTAACATTTTCCCTATTCCTATTTATTGTCCACTTTACTTACCTCCCAATATAACCTATACTTTTTATGTAACATTAATGAATTTATGATTCGTATAAATCAAGATCTTCCATATTCATAAAGTGATTCCATCCATCAAGCTATTTATCTAAATTTTCTTCAATATTTTTTAGTATTAAATTGCTGAAAGTCTTGCTTGTATTAAGGAAATAAAACAGCGGACTTCTTAATCACTTGTTTCTTAAAAAGTCTATATGTGTATAGCTAAAGTGTCTACACTTGAAAAATAATTAAGCTAATTAATGAATCATGTTTCAAAGCTAAATTATTGATTGTGGATGGTTGCTTTTCTTTCTTTTTGGGTCAATTGTGGTTGCTTTTTCAAGTTTTCCATTTTTCGGCTACAAATTCTCATTTTTTGAGACTGTTTTTTCTTATTATTAAAAAGGGAAAAAAATCAAATGATTTAACAAAAGATAACCTGATATATAATATGAAAACTATATAATTTAACAATAGATTACCTGTTTCTTGTTCTTAAATATTACTCCCTCCATTTTGTAAAGAGTACCATTTTAGGAGAAAAAAATATTTCACAAAGAGTATAATTCTACAATTTCAATATAACTTTTAACAAAAAATTCCAATTTTAACCTCCAATCAATTTTTTTAATATAGAATCTAGGTAATCATTACTTTTAATTTATAGGGGTATAAATAACTTTGTATATTGTTTCTTAATTTGTGTGAAAAATTTAGAATGACACTTTTTAAAAAACAAAAAGAGTATCAAAAAATTGTACTCTTAAAATTGGAAAAAGAAATATTTATTTTCTATAAAAGAGTACAACTATGGTAGAAATGCTTTACGTAGTGATGGCGAAATAAATAGTGTGAAATAGTATGAAATAAGTTAAATAAGCCAAATATATAGTATTAGGTTGTATCGATGTAAAAGAAAAAACATGATAAAACTATTCAAACAAAAACTAAGCTTTTGTTATAGTTTTCAGTGATAAAGAAAATAGAAATTTCGATATAATTATATGATGTAATCGGAAAACCTAACCATTCTATTTCATTAATATCTTAAAAAAAAAAACAAAAATTTTATATATTAAAGTGGGAGACATTTATATTTTGACCTTGTAAGAAACTATAAGATAAAATTAACCTAAGGTTCATAATCATCTTTTAAAATAGGATTAAGATGAGTTTTGTAACAAATGTACATATATAAATTCAAAATTAATAAAATTTAATAAAAAATTCAAAAAACCAAAATTTAATAAAAATATTGGAGTAATGGCAAATATAACCTAAAATTTCAAATCAAATGCAAAAACTAACATTTTTTGAATTTTATTGTAAAAATAACCCATCAAGGTAGTGAATTTATTATTTTGCATTCCATAACTAAAAAAACAAACAGATGCGCAATTACATATATACCCTCTGGGTTGAAGTCTACTTGGAATGCAGACTTTAAGAGAAGTATACTCCTTAATTATTTTATGATTTAAAATTAAAAAATAAATAATTATTAAATGTTTAAATTTTTGGTTAAATAACCTTAGATAAACAATTATGAAGTGTAAAAATAAAATATCAAAAAAAACTTGGTGAAATAAAACCAACAAAGATCAAACCATATTGTTCAAATACAAACTATGAGTTTAGGGTCTAGAGTTTTAACAAGATATGATGGTAATCATGTGGATTTGTAATTTGAGATTTTATAAATTTAAACTTTAACAAAAGAGCAAAAGCTTGAGTAGACTAGGAATATTAAATCTTTGAAATACATTTTTATTTTGATCTTGGCGTATTATATAGAATTGTTTGATTTGCGTTTTAGGGTTTAGGTTTAGGGTATAGAGTAGACTTCAAGAGAAGTCTACTACTAAAGTAAACTTCAACAAAAGTCTACTTCTTAGCCGTAATTATTTTTTAAATTTATTTAAAAATTGTGAAATGATTGAACTTTTGGTTAAATAAGCTTAAGATAAGTAATTATGAAGTGTAAAAAATATAATATCACAAACACTTGGTGAAATAAAACCAACAAAATCAAACCATATTGTTCGCATACAAACTATGAGTTTAGGATTTTAACAAGATATGTTGGTAATCATGTGGATTTGTAATTTGAGATTTTATAAATTTAAATTTCAACAAAAAGAGTGAAAGTTTGAGTAGATTAGGAATGTTAAATTTTTGAAAATTTTTTTATTTTGATCTTGGTGTATTATATATAATTATTTGATTTGCGTTTTAGGGTTTCGAGTTTAGAATTTACTATTAAAACTAATAAAATAAATAATTATTATTTAAAAATAATAAAATAAATAATTATTATATGATTAAACTTTTGGTTACATATCATAAAAGCTTCGTCAAATAAGACCAACAAAGATCAAAAACTTAGGGTTTAGAGTTTAAGGTATGGAGTAGACTTCATGGGAAGTCTACTTTCGAAATAGACATCATATGAAGTCTACTTTCATAGTAGATTTCAAGAGAAGTCTACCTTCATAGTAGACATCACCTAAAGTCTACTATGAAAATAAACCAATTGGTTCAAACTTTTTAACCTAACTATATAAGATTATTTTTATTTGTAGAAAAGAAAAACCTAGCCACTTTCTCTCTTCTCCATCATGACTTTCCTCTCCTCTCCTCTCCATTTGTGGTGGTGGCTCTCACCTTCATCTCCGGCGGTGGCGGCCATCAACATTTTCCTCTCCAAGTACTCTCTCCTCAATCCTCCATTTTCGTTGCATATATTCTCCATCTTCTTCGGGTATTTTCTTCTAATTTTTTTTCATTTTTGTAGATTTTTTGGTGACTTTTTAGCCATCCTCTTCTAAATCTGAGCAACAATTATCTAGATCTGTGCAACAATCTTCAAGATCTGAGCAACAATCTTCAAGATCTGAGCAACAATCTTCAAGATCTGAGCATTAATCTTCTAGATCTGATCAATAATCTTCCAAATATGACCAATAATCATCCAAATCTAACGGTTTATGTTTTTAAATTTGTGATTGTTATTGTGTTGTGAGAGTTTTATTGATTTAATTTGAGAGATTTATTGATTTTCTCTTTGTTTGCTGATTTTTTTTGAATTTTCCGTTGTAGGTTTTTTTCTTTCTCATTTTCTATTGCACGTTTTCACATGAAGTCTACTTGTGAAGTCTGCTTGTGAAGTTTACTTTTTACGTGAAGTCTGCTTGTGAAGTCTACTTTTCACGGGAAGTCTGTTTGTGAAGTCTACTTTTCACGTGAAGTATGCTTGTGAAGTCTACTTTTCACGTGAAGTCTGCTTGTGAAGTCTACTTTTCACGTGAAGTCTACTTTTCACGTGAAGTCTTCTCTGACTTTTTTTACAGATCTCTATCTTCTTCAGGTGTCTTCTTCTCACTTTTTTTTCATTTTTGCAGGTTTTTCCAGTGATTCTTTGGCCACCGTCTTCTCCAACCACCAGTCATGTTGTACTCTAAGTATCATACAAATAATCTTCTAGATCCTAGTAAAATTCTTCTAGATCTGTCCAATAATCTTCTAGATTTGACCAATATCATCTAGATCTGACGGTTTATCTTTCTAAAGTCGTGATTGTTATTGTAATTTGAGAGTTTTATTGATTTTTCTTTGTTTACAGATTTTTTTTTATTTTCTGTTGCAGATTTTTTTTGTTGTTACAGGTTTTCATGTGAAANCTACTTGTGAAGTCTAATTCTCACGTGAAATCTACTATTTTTTGTGATTAAAGAAAAGTGTGCAAACTTTTAGAGAACTCTACTCTTGTAACCCAAAAATTTGATCAATTGCAAAATTCACCTACATATTTTTTAAATATTATCATTTTTCATATTATATCTTTGTAATAAACTTCAATAATATTGATTGTTGGTCTATTTATGAGCCCTAGAAATCACTCAAAAAGAAGATAAAACAAACAACAGAGAGAATTGGTTCTTAAATGGTTGAGCAAGAGACATCAAATGACAAGCTAAACCATCTTAAGGACTTTGCCATGTCGAGAATCATCAAACTAACTTAGAAAAATGTTGAAATAGAAGTTTCGAAGTCTACTGAGTATTTGAGTAGACTTCCCGTGAAGTCTACTCACATTCTGTAAAGTCTATGTTAGTAAATAGCAGAATTGTGTCATTACGAGATTGACTAACGTAATGCAACTTCGGCAATGGATTGTGTCATTATACAACATATCTTGTCACACTACTCTTCGATCATGGTTCGATCATAACCCATTCTCTACAAACAACACCTAACTGAACCATTACCTGAAAATAAACATATATAAACCACATTAATAAGAATAAAAAAACTAGACATATAGTTTATTAATAAAAAGATTCCATATGAAGTCTACTATATAATTAGCAGACTTCACTAGTATATGTTGTTAACTTCATTTGAAGTTTACTTAGAATGAGCTAACTACCTATATTATTCCTAAAATTTACACATAATATATAACCAAATAAGGCCTGGACAAAAATAATAAAAGTATCAAACAAACATAAGAAAAATACAAAAATAAAACATGGTTTAAATGCAATTTTACAAAATGGACAAAGTAGACTTCTCTTGAAGTCTCCTCTAAGAAAAGGCAGACTGCAAATGAAATCTACTTCAGTACGAGTAGACTTCTTTAGGTTATTTGCAATTGACCAAATGTTGACTTTTCGAAGTAGACTTCAAAATGAAGTCTGCTGAAAACGGGGTTAGTTTTGCAATTGACCACATATTGATTTTTTGAGTAGACTTCAAAGTAAAGTCTACTACTATAGAGTAAACTTCTAGGGAAGTCTACTAGAATTCCCAAGAATAGTACATATTTTAGCAGACTTTTATTGAAAGTCTACTATGGAGTTGACTAAGTTTGACTTATTATGAAGTCTGCTCAAGAAGTCTACTATGAAAGTAGACTTCAACAGAAGTCTACGTAAAAAATAGTGTAGACTTCTCTTGAAGTCTACTTTAAATTAATAAATAATAAACATTTTAAATTTAAAAAGTAGACTTCACCTGAAGTCTGTGATAGTTGTAGACTTCTCTTGAAATCTACTTCTAAAGTCTACTTTTCACTTGAAGTCTACTTGTAAAGTCTACTTATCACGTGAAGTCTACTAATATTTTGGTCAATTGCAAAATTAATCCCCTTAGAAAAAGTAGACTTCAGGTGACATATGCAGACATCAAGAGAAGTCTACTTAAATCATGTGAAGTCTACTAAAAGAGTCAAATTGTTGGTCAATTGCAAAACTAACCTGAATTGAAGTAGACCTCTCTAGAAGTCTGCAAAAAAATTTTTTTTTGTCATCAAAGAAAATTGTGGAGACTTCTACGGAAGTCTACTTTTGTAACCCAAAAATTTGGTCAATTGCAAAATTCATTTCT
>OVBA01001724.1:0-40683 GCA_900406435.1 Lepidium aucheri | reverse complement strand
CAATGTCACGCATGTTAAGATGTTGTAAATTCGTCGTAAAATAAGTCGCTGTAAAAATGTCGCAACATAGGGACGAGTTTACAACGAAATTTTACCGTACATGTTAAGACGTTGTACTTTCGTCGTAAATTGCCAACACTTTTACAACGAAAAGTTGTGTTGTAAAATTACAACATTTTTACAACGAAATTAATTTGCCTCGTAAAAACGTTGGTAATCAATCCCTAAAATCTTTCCTCCCAAAAACGTTGTAAAATTGCGTTGGTAATTTAATGCTTTGTTGTAGTGCTCGAAGTTTAGAAAGTTTTATGATATTAATCTGATGAATAATAATAAACATGATCAAAGTCTTATATAGAACAAAATAAAGAAAACCTAATAACTTAAGGAATAAGAAATCGAGTAGATAAGATCAAAAGCAAATCTTCAAGAATCTTCAATAACTACACCAACGCCATCACCTTGCTTGACGCTACAGCTTCATTGTTAAGTAATCATCGATACTCTTATATCGATATTCCTGTATCAGAAAGGGATGAAGAAAAAAGGGGCGGGAATTGAGAGAGGTCGGGAGGTCAAGGGGAGACGGTGGTGGACAGCTCCGGCGAAGTGAGACGATGGATGGGTCACGGGCAGAAAACCTGATAGGAGAACGAGAAGTTCGCCCTCTAGTCATCGTTCATGATGGTGACAACAATTGTTTATTTATCATTTAATTAGTATCTTACTGTAATTTTTTTGGTTCACACGAGTTATGATTAGTTTGCAAGGAACTAAATGGATGTAGGAGTTTCATTCCTGCATGATCTTGACCGTTAGCTAGCCATGTATATACGTTTTTGATTGGTTCGGTGATGTAAAATTCATCTATTTCTTTGTTACACGACATCTTTTGTTCACTTTTAGCCACAAACCGTTCTCTTCTTTTTTTTTTCTTTTTCTTTTTTTAATATCCTAACTATATATTTAAACGCCGCCATGTAAGATTTACATTATAGTTTTTATTTTTTGGTCACACATTTATATGACTTAGACATTCAAACATGTTATACATTTCATACAAAAGACATTCTGACATACTGATATATTTGATAGGTTACAATCCGATGAAGGTATACATATATAAACATTGAGTGTGTACTATGAGAACATTAACCTTTTTTATCACATTTTTCTATATATAGTGAAAGCTCACTAATGAGTGATTTTACTCACTAAACATACATGTTAACGATCTAAAGTCGCGTACGTATACGGACTATATAGTTAAACTACAAATTTAGGGTTTAGTATAATCCTAGGAGGAAGAGTTTCCAACAGACAAAAAGTCGAAGAAAGGAACACGCTTTTCATTTTTGTTGTCCGAGTCATTGGGGTTGTTTTGGTCTGAATCTTGATCAATAACCTCGCTTTTGTTTGATTCCGTGTTTACTTGTAGAAAATTGTAGAATTCCATAGGTTTTTTACTCTGGTTCGCTGCAATCACGTAAAAAAGAACACATCAACACGTTAGATGATATGGATTCAACTATACATGTATCTTATACAAGTATATATAAAGTCATGCATAGATATTACCACCAAAAATCGACAATTTTCTATCTTTGACAACATGTTTCACATAGAAAAAAACCGTATGAATGTCATCGAGACAATTCATTTCAAAGAGAATACAGGGTGGATTGAGTAGTGTTATATTTTGTAGCTAGTATAAACCGCTAAACGTGGATAAAGGTTGGAATTATATTTTTGCAACAAATTTCGACATAATATTTTCATCAACAATTCGTGCAACATGCAAACACATATGTAGATTATTTACCATCATTTGGAGTTTACCTTTGGCATTTAAAGCGATCTTTCCGGTGAAGAACTCCTTAAGGAACTGAAGATGATTGATATGAGAGAATTGGTAAGGGTAATAAATAACGTCTCCTAGTATTCTCTTCCGATCACCCGAGGAGCTGTTATTATGATGATAACCACCAGAACTCATCATGATTTGTTCACTCGGCATTAAAGAAGAAGACGAAGTCGTCGAAGGAAGAAGACGAGGCTTGGAGGTTTGGCGTGTACGACGAGCCATGATAACATGCCAATGGTTCTTGACAGCGTTATCAGTTCTTCCAGGAAAAAGCCTTGCGATGATCGACCATCTGTTTCCATGGATCCGATGAGCCGCTAAAAGTCTTTCTTCTTCTTCTTCCGTAAAAGGGTTTCGGTTAATCCTTGGATCCAATTGATTAAACCATCTCAATCTACAACTCTTACCTGCATATATACGTAAACCAAACAATTAATCTATATTTATATCAAACCTTAGTTATATATCTGTGGACCAACCCTAGTTCCTGTCGAGACCCAATCCAGACAGATTTTTTTGTGTAGTGAATTGATTACCAGATCGACCAGGGAGCTTGAGGGCTATGGCGTTCCAATTATGAGGACCATATTGTTCAACAAGATCCTTAAGCTTCTCGTCTTCTGCTGGTCTCCAATGGCCTCGACTACACATGATCTCTTTGTTCTTCACACCGATCTAGCTATCTAATTACTTGATTAACTAAGTATACAAGAACAAAGAGAGAATAGATATGACAAGAAACGAAACACACACAGATATTCTATATCAACAACGGACGCATATCTTATGGTGCGTTGTATATTATATGTACAGATATATGCATAAATATTGAAATTTCAAACCCTAACTTCTTTTTTTTCTTGAGGAAAGGTTGGGGAAGATGGGTATGTGGGAACAAGAAGAAAGCTGAAGAGCACCTGCATGTATATATATATATATATATATAGTCTTATATTAAAGAGAGTATATATATTAATAAATATAAAAAGAAAAATAAAATAAATGAAAATCCGTTAGAGAGTCGGGATGGTTTGGACGGACCTCTCTACCGGCGATTGATGCAAACGTCTTCCCTAACCAAACACAACACCTCCTTCTAAGTAATCTACCTTTTTCTTTTCTTTATTTTCATTACTTAGATTTTTCATTTGTTCTTTTCATAAGTTTTTTATATAATTTTATTTAAAATATATATTAAAAAATGGTAGAGATTGCTTGGGTGTGGGCTGAATTTCGTTAACCTCTCAACGTCTCTTTGTGTATAGTATTAATTTAAGGTTTCAATATTAAGTTCTAACCTACATCCGCTACTTCAAGCTACCAATACTCATCTACGTTTATGTAATCTTCGGCAACCTACGTATTTTTATATATTTGATTGATATATTCTCAAATATTAAATTTATTTCATTCATAATAAAAACATATATCACCACATTCTTATAATTTAGTTATGTCTTATAGCTTTAACAAGAAGAGTTATATCTTGTGGAAATATTTCATATATTTGCATTAGATGGATCGTTGGATCTTTGTTATCCCATAATATGTGGATTAATTCCACCTATATTGCCTTTTGTTAATTAATGGAGAAAACTGATTAAATGCTTATAATTGTAACTTTAAGATACATATATTAAAGATTATAAATTGCGGAAATAAAGTCCCAAAAAAAAATTTAAGAGAGTTTGGTAACAATGTTGTGGACTTCTGGTTAAATGGCAGGTCATAAATAAATATTGATGGATAGGTTTTGATAACCTTTCAGACCTAATTAACGTCTTCTCTAGCTTAATTCGGAATATATTGGCCAATGTGTAAACAAACAACTAACTTTTTTTAGCTAAGCTTTTTTTCCAGCTTTTTAACACATGAACTTGTTTAAACGCACTACACTAGGATAAATTTTATTTATTTTTTTCTCATTAGTAGAAAGTAAAAATATATAGTAAGCATCTAGTGGTATCTACATATAATTTATCTCAAGTCACAAATGGACTAGATGTTTCTTTTAGCAATTTTGCAATGAAAAAATTTCCTTATGTATAAACCTCTTTCACTAGTTCTAATTTTAATAATGGTATTAACTGTTGTTGTTTTTTGTGGCGACAAAAAATGTCAAAAAATATGTAACTTTGTTAAAATAAAAGGTGCAAGCATTGTGCGTTGCTTTACTTTTAAAACTCATAATTTATTTTTTTGACTAGTGTTACTTTAGAACCTGCCAAATACTATTTCTGATAATTTTGTCATTTTATTGCTTCTAATAGTCACAAAAAAAAAAAAAAGTTAGTCAAATATATGGTCTCCAAGGACGTCATTAGTTTCTCTCTTGTCCAAAACGGAACTTAGTTTCGTACTTTCAGGATTAAAACAGGATCTGTTACATTGAATGTTCCGTAGAATTAAGTATTCCAACATCTCTTCAAATTGTGTTTTTATATTTTTTTAAAACAGCAAAAACCAAAATAATTGCTGGTAAAGTTTAGTAGGAAAAAACAGAACAAAGTTAGTTGGGAAGGAGACCATAACCAACTTCATTTGTTCTCTTGGTAGTTAGGAGAGAAGCCTTCTTCACTTTCGAACCTATCATTAACTAAACTAAACCTATTTTTCTTCAACAGAAAAAGGACTCTTACAACTAAACCGGATCCAAATTACATTAAACCGATCAGAATATTATATCGGTTTTCTAATTTACAACTATACGGTATGACCACACTCGTAACTTCACCAAGATGTTCTTGAGACTCGAGCCAGAAGCCTCGTTTATCCTAAGCTTGAAACGATGAAGCACACTGTTCCATACTGTTTCAAGAGATTCACATCAAACTCAAAAAGTTATTGTTCATTACTGGAATGTTTAGGATAACACAAAATTCCGCTTTGTGTCCGCAATGGTCGATACAATGACTTTGGGTGAGCATGTTAAACATGTTATGCTCTGAGAGAATTCCCAAAGAAACCAACATAATATCACCTTTTGCTTTGGAGACCATGATACTTGGTCCAGAATTGGTGCCCGTAGTGGATGTAATATCACCTGGATCATAATCACGAAGAGCTCCTTTCGAGGGAAAGGCACATCACAGAATTAGCATCGCAGATCTGA
Source organism: Lepidium aucheri (assembly GCA_900406435.1). NCBI lineage: Eukaryota > Viridiplantae > Streptophyta > Magnoliopsida > Brassicales > Brassicaceae > Lepidium > Lepidium aucheri. Next base: position 35,707 of record OVBA01001724.1, on the reverse strand, counting down.
GAGTGGCTTTCGCGGGTTAGTATGACAGACTGTATGGTCCACAACAGTTTTCAGTTCCCATTACTTCCCTCTGAGTTTTGTACTCTTTCTCTTCTCACTGAGTGCAAAACGCCTAGCCATACTATGATTGTAAAACTTTTTCATGTGTTCAGAAAGCTTATGGATTGCCTTGAGGTTTCCAACAACTGATAGACGCATCAAAAAAGAGTCGAAAGCTCGATATGGCAGCTTAAGTCCTTTGTTCACAACCTCTTCAAGAAGAAAACACGCCTCTTTAGCTCTGTGGCAGTCAAAAAGCCCATTGATCATAACGCAGTAAGTTTCAATGTCCTGAGCACAGTCTCTTTTGTCCATTTTTTTCCATGTATTGAATGCTCCATCAGGATCATCCATTTCGAAAAACATAGATATCAGCATGTTGTATGTTTGGACGCTAGGAACACAACACGACTCTACCATTCTTCCATAGAGTTTAAGTGCTTCATCGCTCTTTCTATTCTCACACAGTACCCTAAGAAAGCAATTGTAAGTGACTATGTCAGGCGGGTAACCTTTATTGCTCATCTCATCCAAGAACTTATACGCTTCCTCAATCTTTCCAGCCATACACATACCTTCAATTACGTCCTTGTATGTTGAGACATCAGGAAGGCAACCCATGCTTATCATACGCCCGACTAGCTCAAAGCATTCTTCTGCTTTATCATTCTTTGCCAATGCTACGATCATTAAAGCAAAAGTCTTTGCAGTTGGAGCAGAAACTGCAGAACCTTTGGTTATCATGAAGTCGAACAAATCAGCTGCATCATCCACCATTCCAGCCTGGCAGAAAGTATCAATGGCAGCACAATAAGTGAAGTTTTCCGGTTTATGACCAGCTTGGATCATCTCTTCGAGCAGCTTCATCGCCTTTTTAGGGTCTCTGACTCTGCACCACCCAAAGAACAAGACATTGAATGTATTTGCATCAGGTTTAACTCTGTGTCTCATCCTTTTAAGCAAAGCTTCACCCTCCTTTACTAAACCACACTTACACAGAGCATCAAGAAGCATATTAAAAGCGTTAATCTCTGGCTGCGTCTTCACTCTGATCCGTTTCCTCTTGGCAAATTTCTGAACATGAGTCAAGTACCTCTCGCAGTACTTCCTGAGAATCTCCAACAGAACATCTGCAGGGACAGCGGTTTTATTGTTTCTCTTCATGTAATCAAACATATCAATCACAATCCTAAACTGCTTATTCTTGTACTTGGTGCTTGACAATATATCAATCATCTCATTATAGGCAATAGGCTCGTGTGAGTAATGTTCCTGATGTCCAGCCCAAGTGAAGAACCGAAAAGCTGTTTTTTCCTCGTACTGAAGCCTTTGTAAGGTCTTGCACACTATAGGAGTTGTCAAATCGACACCAGATTCATCAAGGGCCTTTTCCATATAATCATACGCATTCAAATTCGCCATTATAACATCGTGAAGGATTCCAACCGCATGATTAGAACCCGTTGTCCTAATTTCATTTTCCTTGCAATAAACCAGTGATTGATCTTCAGAAACTTTTTCTCTACAGAAAATCCCAACTTCCGGGTCTAACAAACTTGTAGAACAAAATGAATGCCTCAAAATGCTAAATTGAATGGAGCAATTGTTGATTTGAGTGGGACCTAGACGAGAACTCAACAGATGAGAGAAAAGTGCGGACCTTTGAGGTGTTGTTGTCAATAGATGCAAGACAGAAGTAGAACGAACAAAACATGAGACTAACCTTCGCACCATTTAAAAATCCCTCCAAAGTAGATTCTGGGGGAGGTTAACAGCTAAAGAAACTGAGCGGAAGTGAGAAGGAACCAGAGAAAGCAGACCTCGATGAAGGAAGACAGAGGCTTTGGAAGTTTTATTAATGGGCTTTCGAAGTTTTCTAATGGGCTTTCGAAGTTTTCTTGAAACCTTTTCGTTAAATATCCGTTACGACTAAAAAGTGAAACAAGTTTTGTGAGAGCATAATTAAAAAGAGTTGACAAATTTTTTCCCCAATACTTACTTGTTTCTCAGTATTTCAATACAAACTTTTCCGCTCTTTATGCCATGAATTTTATTTATCCTCTTTATTTATACACAGATTTATAAGATTTACACATATAACTACACACGCAATTAAAATAAAATAAAGATTATTATTCATTAAATTGCGATTTGTCTGCTACGTTTAGTATCAAAGCGACATCGTTTACGCTAATTATTTGGCTTATTATGAAAGTCAAAATGATGTTTTTCGTTTAGTAAAAAAAACTTAAAAAAATCATAAGCAGAGCGAAGCGTTTCTTGAGAGAGAATCTCCATTGAGAGGCAAATCAATGAGCTTGTTTTTGCGATAGAGAAAAAAAATTATCCTTCTCAGTTTCAAATAAAATTCGTGAGAGAGAGAATTCGAATTGAGGAACTAGCGAAGATTCACATTACATCGTTCCTGAGATGGAGAATGAACCCACGAGTGAAGAGAACGTTGAGATGGAGAACGACGGAAATGATGAGCTAAGTGACGGCAAGGAAGAAGAAGGCGACATCGAAGAGGGAGAAGACAATGTCGAGGAGGGAGAAGGTGACATTAAGGTTGGATACAAAGACAACGAAGCAAAATGATGTGTTAGAAAGGTTTGATTATGAAATAGAGGAAAATTTTGCGAATTGGATTGATGAGGATATTATTCCAAGAAACCGTATACCAGATAGTTCTGAGGAAGATGAGACTCCACTTGTGAGTAGGGATTGAAACATTCGGATGTTTACACATGAGATTTGGGTATTGGTATGTCTTTCTTGACCGCTTATGTGTTCAAAGAAGTTGTCTTAAACTATGCTTTGAAGGAGAAGAGGAACATTAAGCAAGATATGTGCTAGAAAGATAAGTTGAGTTATAGGTGTGCTTAATTGAAGGAATTTAGATGGAAAGTGTATTGCTCTTTTCAGAAACCAAAATAAAAGTGGGTAGTGAAGACAAAATGTGATTTGCACACTTGCTTGCCTACAACTAGATGCAAATTGTTGAAGAGTGTGGTGATCGCAAGGCTCTTCCTAGATAAGTTTAGGCTCAATTCCAATTACTTCCCACTTGACATCCAGTCCCATATTAAGGAGCAGTGGGGGATGCTTTCGAGTATTGGAAAATGTTAAAAAGCAAGATTGATAGCGTTGAAGTGGCTACAAGAAGAGTACGGAAAGAAATTTCTTCACCTTCGAAGATATGCAAATGAGCTCCTTAATTCCAATCATGGATCAACTCTATTGTCGACACCATCTCTAATGCTGCAGGAGAAAACATATTCAACATGTTCTATGTGAGTTTAGGAGCAACGAAGTCTGCATTCTACTATTGTAGACCGATTATTGGTATAGACGATGCCTTCCCAGAAGTCTGCATTCTTTGGAGATGATCACAACACCACATAAACCTAACCTTCCCGAAAGAAAGAAGGGATGGAAGAATCAAAATCAAGTGACAAATTTCACTTGATTTCTATTTCTTTCAAAGTTCATAAAAAAGTGACGAATTCACCTTCAACCCAATAAAGCATCTGTAAAATCTCCGATATGGGTTCTCAGAAGTTTTAGAGGTGAATATCGTGACTCTTTCACCACACCAACACCTACTGGGCACCGGCCGATGCTTCATGACGACCAGAGCGGCTTCCACGAGTACAACTCGACGATGAGTGGCTCATGATCGACAAATCATCAATTTGAATTCTCTCTCTCTCATGAACCCTAATTTGAAAATGTGATATATCTGGATTTTACCCCAATTTATCATTATTTAGCCTATTTTGCATCCACATCATAGCTTTTGCCTTACATTAGAGTCCTTTTAGCCTTATTTCCATATTTTGTACTTGCATTCAATACATTTTGCATATAAAGTGAAATTTAGGTACTTTGGAGGCCTTTTGGAGTGTTTTGGCTACGAATGAATACAAGGAGCCATCTGCACCATATTGAAGTGTGAGTAAAGGTCAAAGGAAGCAGTGGGGATCAAGATCTCGTGCACCTCCCAGCATTGCCTTGACAACGGAGTGGGAGTCCTTAGGAATCAGGTAGCTTAAGTCCTCCTTGCACCTAAGCCTCGACGCATGGGCTATGAGCATTGACCAGAATCCGACTTGGAGGATGCAAGCTCTCACCTTTCTGAAGAGACTTGCCCCTTGTAGTTCTGCCTTGCATCAATAACTATGAGCCCTTACATATCTGAAGAACTGAACAAGCCTCCAACCCACCACTCGAAGAATAGGTTGAGAGTGCTTTTTCCACTTTCCATTTTATTGACTTTTGGTCCGCATTGACTTTTCTAGGTTTTGTAACGTGGGCTATAAATACCCTCTTTTAGCCAATATAGAGGGACGCTTTTGTTCTTCTTTTGGCTAAGATCTGAAAACACTTTTCTTTATTTTCTTCATAGTTTTTGCTAGCCCTGAGGATTCGGTTATATCGGGTTGGTTTGGTTTGGTTATTATGGAATTCGGTGATTTAGCCATTTATAATATGTTACCAAATTGAACAAAAAAATAAAACAATTCGGCTCGGTTTGGTTATGGGGTAATTCGGTTAGTAAAACCTGTTACCAAACCAAACCGATTTAATAGTGAAAAATCCGAAAAAATGGTAAAAGTGTATAATCCATACTTAAAACTACATAGTTATAGTGTATAATCCATAACACAATCAACACAAATCAAATAGATAAAAGATGAAGACATAAAATAAGTTCAAGACAAAGAGAGTGGATAAACACATCATCGTTGGTCAACTCAACGGAATTCCTCATTAACCAATGTGCAACTCTGATTCCTACAACAAAACAGAGAGAAAAGTATTAGACTATTAGTGAATCATATTGAAATTTGAAAGTTATCAAATTAAATACTAGAATATATAAAGTGAAAATCAAGTGTTAGTAAGTTACTACCGCTTAGTTACCTACATTTCATGCTGGAGTCTCTAAGGTAGAAGAAGAAGAAGAATAAACTACACAAAGAAACAATTGATCATAAACTAGAAGTTACACAAAGAAAATATTGAATGTATTGAATGAACTAATGTAAAAATAGATACCTAATGAGTCATGGAACTCCAATTCATCAAGCATTTGAGCCAAGTTTGCAATTTCAGCAGCCATGGTGTTTTTCAACCGCTGTTGTAAACACAATAGAGCTTTAATCATATGCGGGGTTAAGCAACTTCTGGACGGGTCTAAAATCCTTCCACTTGTACTGAATGCAAATTCAGAAGCAACAGAAGAGACCTGAATGCCAAGCACATCTCTAGCAACCTCAGATAGTATAGGAAACTTTACTCTGTTATGCTTCCACCAAGCTAACACAGCACAATCCATTCCCAAGATGTTTTTCTTATGTGGCACAGTTTTCTCCATCAGGTATATGTCTAACTCACTACTTGCTTCCTTATTAGCAGTTTCATTATCCATTTCTTCATATAAAGCATCCATGTCATACCCATCATCATCAGACAAATCAAATAACACATTATTTGATCGTTCTAAATCTCCTATGTTGTCACTCTTGGATCCACCATGAGAGGAGATGCTCAACTTAGACATGTACTCTTCATACAGATTCTGCATTGCTGCCTTAATTGATGATCTAAGATGCTTACTCTCCTCACTATCTTTACCACACAGCTTGTCAAAGGAAATATATGCAAATTGCATCTTATTCCTTGGGTCAAAGACACATGCAATGATCACTAATGGATTCATGTTGAGAAAGCCATCCCAATACTTCTCAAACTTAGCCCTCATAGCTAGTGCTTGTATCTGTATGTGCTAATCTTGGTGAGAACTTAATGCAATGAGATGCTGCTCTATGATGACAATCTCAATTCAACAAAGTGTAGATGTCACTATCTAAGATGCTGAAAATGCTAGTGTACAATTGAAAAACAATCTAAGAAACTTCACCAACCTTTGCGATTCGTCCCAGCAGTTAGAAATTGGAGGTCCTATCCTTTCTTCTCCATCGTCATCCATCTCCTTAAAATAAGAGTTGTAAAGTTTGTCTTCTTCGCACAACTTCTGAAATGCATCTTGAAATTTCAGAGCAGAAGTTAGCATAAGGTAAGTCAAATTCAACCTTGTTATGCAATCAAGTGTGACCCTTCCTCTACTTATAATTCCAGACTCCACACGGTTTTTAAATTCTTCATGCCTTGATGTAGATGATCTCACATACTTGACTGCATTTCTAATGGCAACTACACTTGTACTCACTAATGCTAGACCATCTCTCACAATCAAGTTGAGAATATGAGCACAACAACGAACATGTAAATATGCACCTTCTTCACTAATGACCGAGGATGCTTCAGCCTCAATGTATCTTTCAACAACCTTAACGCCTTATCGTTCGATGTGGCATTGTCGACTGTGACTGTAAACACACTCCAAATATCCCAATCCTCTATACATTGAATTAGTTGCTCAACAATGGTTTCTCCTTTGTGTTCTGTCACAGGTTTAAAACTTATGATCCTTTTCTACAAAACCCAGTTAGTATCAATCCAGTGTGCTGTCACCACCATGTAACTCCATGATGTTGTGGGAGTTATCCATATGTCTGTGGTAAGAGGTACTCTCTTCTTGTCATAGCTAAACACCTTCTTCAGCATTGTTTTCTCTTTTTGGTACATTGACAAGATGTATGTTGTAGCTGTCTTCCTACAATGAACTATGTACATTGGAAGCACATTGAAGCAGAATCTCCTAGACTCCTCTGATTCCACAAATGAAAATGGCAACTCATTCAATACAATCATCTCATTCACCAACCTTCTGAACATGTCTTTGTCATACTTGATGGATGTGACTACACCACTAGTGTCAGGCGCCAAAACAAATTGAGAACCACTCTCTTTATAAGCCTTGTATAACTTACATCTTTCTAAGTGATTCCTCATTGCAGTTGTTCCGGTTAATCTGCTGTCACAACCAATTTCCTGCCCATAATATCGACAATTGCTGAAAGCTCCTTCTCCATTAATGTCTTCAATGAAATGTGCACATACAGCTAATCTACGAGTTGGTCTCTTCCTAGGTTTTGGTGGAACCTCACTAGTTGATTTTCCAGTGGCTGCTTTATTCCTCTGTTCAGTTTCAGTAGGTCTAACAACTTCTTCCTCATCTTCAATGAAATTTGGATTTTCATTGTCGTCTTGGAAAGAAGCCATCTACTAAAGCAAATCTCAAAAATTGAAGAAAGTAAAGTCAAAAATATCAAACATCGAATGAGAAGCAAAAGAAATCAAATGTCAAGAACTAATTTACCTTCTAGACAGATGAAGAATAATACTGTAGAAGAAGAAAAATCACTGAAGATGATGAAGAAGACCGTAGAAGCAGGAGCTTATGAAGTAGAAGAAGCTTATGCAAAAAATGAGCTTATGAAGAAGCAGAAGAAAAAGCCAATGAAGATAAAAAAGAAACTTAAAAAGAGGCTTATATCGAAGAAGATTTTGAAGAAGAAGAAGAAGAAGAAGAAGAAGATCCAAGGAAGCAGAAGAAATTCAAAGGAAGAAGAAACTTAAGAAAAAGAAGATCAAAGGAAACATAAGAAAATTAAAGGAAGAAGAAGAAGATTGAAAATCAAAGGAAGATTGAAGAAGAAGATAAGAGACGCCGCTTTTAAGAAATGAAGCAAATAGATTGAATTGAAGATAAGTCTCGATTTAGAGAAATTAGGGTTTAGATTTTTGGTTATACTGTCTGAACCGAACCGAATAAGATAACCGAATTCTAATTTAAATCTCTACCAATTAACTAAACTGAACCAATTTGTCTAAATACCGGTTCGGTTCGGTTCGGTTCAAAATCTCAGGGCTAGTTTTTGCTATTTTTGATGAAAATCTTGTTTAATATATTTATTGCTTGCATTTTCTCTCTTCTTTAATCTTGTTTATCTTTCATTGCTCTTTCTAATTATGTACTTTACTTTTATTTATTTGTTTAAGTTCTTCTTCATGATTAGTGAGTAGATCTCTTTTGGGTAATGAGAAAATGAGATAGATCTATGTGGAATTAGGGAAATATAGGTTGCTTAAGATCTGATTAGAACTCAGAGGTAAATGTTGTCTTGCACTCAGTCTAGTAAGTGATAGAGCCTTGAGGTAAATGCTTTTCTCAAATGTGTGATTTGTTCCCAAGAGAGAATGTGTACAATCTCAGCTTAAATGCATTGTCACTAAGTTCATTGATCTTAGTTAGGCTGCAGAGCCTTTCAAACTCATCGAGATGATCAAGAGGATCTTTAGAAGGCAATCCATGAAACTTGTGGTTTGGATCATGGAGATCAGACTGCTCTTAATCTCGAAGTAATTGTTCAGAATAGCAGGAGGAACAATCCCATGTCGCTGGATGTGATTGCTTGATGCATCTTCTGCTCTAATTGTTCTTGGCCTCCTTTGATGAGGCATGAGCACATGAAGAGCTTTTGTGTTTGATCCTTGTGGGGGGATCCATTCGTACTGAATTATCTTGTTCATTGTGGAGGTGGCTTCTCTGCTCTCTCAGATCACGCAGAAATTGGTTAATGTTGTCGAGAAAACAGAGAAGATTCTGGTGCCTTTGGAACATGTATGCATACAACGAGAGAACTCAACTTGAGTGAGAGGGTCGAGCTAAGTAAGAAAGTTGTGAAATCACATGAAACAGAACGACAAAGGTAGAACCACAAGTGAATGATCCATCATGGAACAAAAACAACTTGATCTTAGAAAGTCTAAAATCCTATATGTAGCTAACAAACACCCAGTTGGCACAACGCCAATTTGATAGCATGATTTTACTAGTTTCAAATACCTATTACACAAATTTGTTCATTGTAGTATAATAGGCTATCAAACCAAATGGGTGACTAACTAATCAATCAGAATGTGATCAGACAATTCTGATCCAAGCCAAATAAGGGTTCCTTTAAGAAATCAAACTACTCATGTAGCAGCATCCCAATGTTTTTGTCGTGGCTTTGCAAGTAATTGTGCAAGGAGATGAACCACATAGCTTAAATCAGGCCACATAACAAAGAGATAAAATAAGCGTCCGACTAACATCCGATAGTGTGAAGGATCATCATAGAACTCATCTTCTTCACGGCCAAGTGTGTGATTTTGTTCAATAAGAGTATCATATGGCCTTGAACCTCTCAAACTACATTCTGTAATAATGTTCAAGGCGTACTTACGGTGACACACATAAATCTCATCATTATTCTGAGATATCTCCAACCCCAAGAAGTACTTTAAAGCTCCAAGATCCTTCATATGAAAACAGTCACTCATGTAAGCCTTGAATTTGGACGTAAGAGTTGGATCATTACTATCGATAACCAAGTCATTCAACATATACAAGAACATAGACACATGATAAACCACAATGATAAGAAAACGAGGAGTAGTCCTTTTTGTTTTGAACATAACTGGAACGAGTAAGAGAATCCGAAATCTTATCAAACCAACAACGAGGTGTTTGTTTCAGTTCATAAAGCGACTTCTTGAAGTGACAAACTTTAGTTTTATCACTTGCAGAATATCCCGGTGGAAGTTTCATGTAGACCTCTTCCTCAAAATCTTTGTGTAGAAAAGCATTATGAAAATCCATTTGAAAAAGGATTCCTCTTCTATCTTGTAGTTATTTTAAGAAAGACACGAACCATTGTCAATTTGACAACCGGAGCAAATGTTTTATCATAACTTACGCCCTTTTCCTGTCGATTGTCAAAAGCCACTAACCGAGCTTTCTAGCATTCCAGAGTACCCATCAGATTTTAGTTTGACCTTAAAACCCCATTTATTGCCAATAGAAAACTTTTCTTTTAGGGAGATCAACAATATCCAATGTGTCATTGAGCTCTAGAGCATTGATTTCTTATTTGGTTGCGTTTTGCCAATGAAAATGCTTCATAGCTTCTTTGAAAGATGTTGGTTCTATATGAGCATCAACATAGGCCACAAGAAATTTTTGTGGAGAAGATAATTAATCGAGAGACACATAATACGTGAGAAGATAAATAAACTTAGTTGAGAGATTGGAGGTGAAGTCAGCATCATTTCAAAGGGTTTATCATGTACTTCAGCCGAGTATGTAACATATGAATCAAGAAAAACCAAAGGCTTTTTAGTTCCATGACCACGACCCAAATTTCCTATTGGAGGTGGTTCAACCAGAACGGGTGTATCATGTGTAGGTGCATTATCAAGAACTGCATCAATAACTAGTGTATCAACGACATGAGGTGCATCAATTGCATTAGTATGATCACTTGGCTGCACAAACTCATCAACTCCATCAACCACATGTGTAAAAGTAGAGTCATCAGGTAGAAGAAGTACATCATCGATGAAAGTTATATTACTTAGACCTAACAAAGATGGAGAAGGAGTGTCCGCCTCCTCATTACCAAAATTGTGAGATTTTCATGAAGGCAATAGCTTCAAATGGAAAGACATTCTCATAGAAGTGCACATCTTGTATGGCATAAATTTGTTCTGTCTTGAGATCGAAAACCCACCATCTATTTTTCTTGAAAGTATATCCGAGAAAAACACACCTCAAACTACGATCAACAAATTTGTCACGAGCTTTTAGAGCTTGTAAAACATAACACAAACATCCAAAAAATTATATTTTCTTCACATGATGGATGATGATTATACACGAGCTCATAAGGTGTTTTGCCTTGTAACAATGATGATAGTGTGCAATTAATAAGATATGTAGCAGCTTGAATTCTTTCTCCCCAAAACTTGATTGGTAAATGAGATTGAAAGAGAAGGGCTTGAGCAACATTTAGAATATGACGATGTTTTCTTTCAACCATGCCATTTTGTTGTGGTGCATAAACACAAGAAATATGATGCGAAATTCATATTTCTGCGAAATAAGAATGCAATGGAAGATATTCAGTTCCATTGTCTGCACGAACCACCTTGACTTTCTTATTGAATTGTCGATAAACCAAAAAGATAAAGTTTTTCAGCGCTAATACCATAACTGATTTTCTTGAAGTAAAATAATCCAAACAGCACTTGAGTAGTCATCGACTATGGTAAGGAAATATGTGGATCCGCATGTAGACTTTGTTTGTTAAGATCCCCAAACATCACAATTGATTAAAGCAAATAAATCATCTGCTTTATTAAAATTGTTTGAAAGAGAACTACGTGATTGTTTTGCTATAAAGCATACATCACAACAATAATCTAATTTGCTACTATTACGAGAAAAATCACCAGAACTTGATAACAAACTAAGAACTTTTCAAGAAGGATGTTCCATTCCTCTCGGCTATAAATTTTGGGTGTTAATCTTTGACATCGAACTTGTCTGAGGAAGAACATAATCGGTGAAATAATAAACCCTATCACATGCTTGACCCAGCCTAATCAAAGTTTTGAAACTTGGTCCTAAATAAAATAAAACTCTCGAGTAAACATCATAGCACTTGCAATATCACGAAGTAACTGTGCTGGAAAGATAAGTATATTATGTAGGAAAGGTGCATAAAACATGTTTTGGAGAATTAATTTTTCTCTAAGAGACAACATTAGATGTTTTGTAGACCAAGCAAGACCACTAATAGGTAAACAGATCGGAAAAACATCAATATTTTGGAGATCATCAAGTTATGATATGTCCCCTGTCATATGGTGACTTTCTCCAGAATCAACAATCAAGTCATATCTGCTATGAGTACCAATTAAAAATAGTTGTTTGGTCTTACTAGTCAATTTCTCACTTTATGAAGCATTTTTGATGTCCAGAAAACTAGCTAAAGAACCCCACTGAGCGACTATAAGAGAAAGAATACTCGATGGAAGAAATGTAATATTTGATGTGGATGCTTGATTTGTGGTAGGTGAATGTTTGTTGGTACGACTCCTACAATGAGAAGACCACGACCCCAAGCAGGTCCTCTACCAGCGTTTTGATTAGGCCATCATTCAGGATATCCAACAATTTTGAAGCATTGTCGTTTCTCATGTCCAGGTTGACCACAATGAGTGTAGACCACGGATTGCTTGCTAGCTACCAGAAATGAATCAGACAACCCGATTGCATCATCCGTTTCTTCTTTTTCCTTTGTCACGCTATGGTGATGTTCTTCTTGTACGATTTTGGAATAAACTTGGCCAAGAGTGAGATTGGAAAAATGATCAAGGAGATTAGATTTTGTGATTCTAAACTTACGGTTATCTAGTTCCATCAAGAATTGATGAATATGAACTCCTTGCTTCTTGTGGTATTGTTTCATAAAAACACAACTTGTACTTTTACAACAACATGTTAAACCTTTGTTGGTATCCATCAACATCCCATAACACCTTGAGATTTCCATAATATTGTTCAACGGTAAGACCCTCTTGTTTGCACTTGTGGATCTCATCATGGAGCTGATGCTCCTGAATGTTTGGTTTTGGACGTTTTTTAGGACCATATTTCGAGTCATTTTCTATCCATATCATAGCATTTGCATCATTTTAAAGTCCTTTTAGGCTTATTTTCATGTTTTGCACTTGCATCCCATACGTTTTGCATATGGAGTGAATTTTAGGTATTTTTGGAGCTTTTTGGAGCAGCTTGGATGCAGTCATGGACGTGAGGTATAGTATGAACCAGACTGGAGTGGAAGTCTTGATCAGAAAATGCTGCTAAGAAGGAGATCCTGACCAGCCCTCGCAGTTCATCTGCGAGGCATGCTCCCACAGATCAGAAAAAGCTCAACCCGAACCCAAGACTAGATCAGACTAGTTCAAGTAGCTGGAAGAAATACCTGACTGAGAACACCTCGCAGTCATTCCTCTCCTTACTAACTACGAGGTGATCAGATTTTGAGGACCAAAGCACGCCTCTCACCTACCACTCGAGATCCACCTGCGAGGGTTGCACCTCAACTTTATCTTTTGACCATTTTAAGTCGGTTTGACTAAAGCACACTAGTTTTTTGTGTTGTGAGCTATAAATACCCATTTACACCCAGAAACACATATCCACATTTTTCTGCCTCCTTATTCTTGAGAAAACACTTGAAAACTTTCTCAACTTTGTATGAAGATTTATTATCTAGTAAGTATTTGAGTTTAGTTTCTTTTGTATTCTTCTTATTTTTCTTTGCTTTTTACGATTAATGTACTTATTTAATTTTCTAGGTTTGTGTTCTTGGTGACAAAAATCTGAGTTGATATCTTTGGGTGATGAGGAAATGTGGTAGATCGATGTAGATCTTGGGCAATCTAGGTTGCTTAAGCTTTAGATAGGATCTTGCTAGATCTAGTGTTCTTAATGCCGATTTCATTCTTGCCATTTGAATTTCAGATCTGCTTCATTTTTGCACATAACCTGTTCGATAAAATGCTAGACCAAAACTAGGTTCTAAGACAGTCACCATTTCGGGCAAGAGATTGAATTTCTTATACGATTGTTAGTTGTTAATGGATCTGCTCTTAATGTTTGCTTGATTTTATTTCCACTACTAGGGTAGGATTGGAGTTTTAGTAAGTGAAATTCTATGACCATGAGAATGGCTTAGATATTATCATCCTTGCTTGAGATCATCCTTGATGGGTTTGTTAAGCATCCTAGTATTCTCCTAGCTAAGCATCGATCCCTGACCTCACTCTTCATCACCCAATCCAATTGCTATTGCTTTTCTTTGCGTTTCTTATCTGCTTTTTAATGCTCTGTATTTTTGTCCATTTCTCTGTTTTATCTTGCTATGTTTTGTTTAAATCTTTTTTTTGCATTTTAATTCTCTGCCTTAGGTTGTAAATCCCTCATCAACTACTTGGCTTAAATTAGATAGCTCTAATCATATCCTGATTGCTAGCTTCACACTTGTTTGGATTGACATTTATTATACTACATCGACATCTTAGCATAATATGATTTGATATCTTTAGGTAAAAGTTGTGTTATCAAATTGGCACCATTGCCAAACTGAGTGTTTGCTTGCTGCAATTAGGGATTTAGATTTTCGGAGCTGAAGCTCTTTTACATTCATGTTGTTTTTTGGGTTGGTGGTGCTTTCTCTATTTTAGGTGCACTAAGCTTAATCGGACTAAGTCATTGTTCTTGGCAGAAATTAGGGAAGGCTGAACGTTAAAGATCCAAGAATTAGGAGGCCTCGCACCTCAACCTCGAAATATCCATGGCGAGGGCTGACTGAAGCTGGCCTTATTGGACGCAAGTCTCTGCCTTTCCAATGAAAAGTAACCCTCGCACTTAGACCTTGCAAGCAGGATGTCGAGGCTTGGATTTTTGGCTAAGGAGATGCAGTCCTTGAAGCTTACCTTCGAGTAAACTAGAAAAGGTGTGCCCCATATATGCCTTGGATGTTACTAAGGGCATAATTCAAGTGGTCTAGAGCTTATATACTTTTGAGGTGATGTATTGCATGAGTGAGACCATTTGAGACAAATTTTGGAGAATTATGTCTTAACCCCCTTCTGTCCTCACCTATTTCACTCACATACATCACCCAAACTCTTAGCCAATAATTCTAATCCTTTGACGCTTACACTCATTTGCTTGATATTGGATATTGAATGATGATTATTGGGATTAAACCTTGATTTGCTCATACTAAACCGACTCCATATATATATATATATATATATATATATTTCTTGCTTTTGAATGTCTATTTCACGCAGAAAAATAATCTACATGAGTTTGGGACAGTCAGTGAGCAGTTAAGAGTACAAAAATGGGATTTTAAGGATTAGATGAACACCAACATGCCAAAAACACTCTACGCTTGGCAGTTCCTACGAGGAATAACGGTGAGGATTGCCCCCATTTTCCAGAAAGGGTACTTTGATCCTGGAACTGCGAGGCATCACCAAGAGGCACGGCAAAACACCTCCTAAACCCTTTCATAACTCTCCAAAAGGTACCCACTTCACTCCTTTCATTGTAAATACCACTGCGTTCCATTGTTTGTTTTAATTGTCAACCTAGGGTTCACCTCTAGACTTTCATACACACAAAGGACAGTGTGATTTAAGTTTGGGAGAGGGCCTAGGGGATACTGACCTTTTTGTGATTCTTAGTTTGTTTAACATGCATATCATCTAGACCTTAAAAATCCATTAAGATTTTTCTTTGAGCATTGTGTGTTGCATTGCATAGCATATAAGGCATATGAAATACCTACAAAATTTGAAAATTTTCAAAAAATGAATCCCGCAAAAATAGAGTGTTCATGTAGATGCATTCACTTAGCATTGTGTATAGGTTACATTCTCGTAAGATTCATGCATTCATATTTGTTGTCTGGGAATTATCTTGATGATGGGTAGTCTTGTTAAATTAGCTAGCTAGTAACCATTATGAAATCCTCTTGATTGGTAATCGGCTACTTTGGAAAGTTGAAGGGTGGATCATTCACCTTTGTGAACGATACTTGTGTTATGTCTCGAAAATGTCTTGTTTGATTCCTTCTAAATTGAACTTAAACTACCAATTTAGGGCCTAGAGATGCATCAAATATCTTCCTTCCTAATGTTTAACATGATCCGCTGTTTTTGTGGTAAATCCCTCTCATATTAAGTCGAAAAATTAAGTAAGAAAGTTGTCTGCCAAAACTTAAGTAAGTGGTAAAGGTGAAGTGGCTGGGAGGATGCGTAAACCCATAGCCTCTCATGCACGTGTATATTTGCTGCTTACTTCATATGCGGGTTGGTGAACACTGGGAGGATGTGTAAACCTGTAGCCTTTCACACTTGTGTAAGCCAACTTTGGAAAAGCCGAAAGGGCATAAATTTAAAAAAAAAAACAGAATAAGAAGTGGGCAGCTAAAATATTAAGGAGAGGGAACCACTTGTGTTGAAATAATGATTGAGTTAAGCATAGGGAAGTCGAACTACATGCTCTTTGATCTATAGTTCCTCTTAAGGCCCACACCTCTAGAAATAAGGAATTGAATATGTACCTTTAGAGACCAGCTTAGGCATTATGAATCTATAGGTTGAATGTTATGCTTGAATATGATTACATTGTGGTTTCCGAGGTGATAGAGGATCATTTATGGATTACAACCCTAGCTTAGTAAGTTGCTCATTGGATGAGATATTCCTTTTGTTTGCAGTTTCTTCCATATTAGGCCATTGCACTTGCTTGAGGTCAAGCAAAATCTAAGTTTGGGGGAGCTGATATGTTTGGTTTTTAACGTTTATAGGATCATATTTTGAGTAATTTTCCATCCATATCATATCATTTGCATCATTTTATAGTCTTTTAGGCTTATTTTCATGTTTTGCACTTGCATCCCATACAGTTTGCATATGGAGTGAATTTAGGTATTTTTGGAGCACCTTGGACACAGTCATGGACATGAGGAATAGTATGGACCAGACTAGAGTGGAAGTCTTGATCAGAAAATACTGTTAAGAAAGAGATCTTGACCACCTCAAAGTCAGCTGTCGTAGTTCATCTACGAGGCGTGCTCCCATGGACTAGAAAATGCTGCTAAGAAGGAGATCCTGACCAGCTCGAAGTTAGCCCTTGCTGTTCATCTGCGAGACATGCTCCCATAGATCAGAACAAGCTCAACCCAAACCCAAGACTGGATCAGACAAGTTTAAGTAGCTGGAACACTGAAGAAATAGTTGACCAAACACACCTCGCAGTCATTCCTCGCCTTACTAGCTGCAAGGTGATCAGATTTTGAGGACCAAAGCACGCCCCTCACCTACCACTCGAGGTCCACCTGCGAGGGCTTTACCTTTTGATAATTTTAAGTCGGTTTGACTAAAGCACACTAGGGTTTTGTGTTGTGGGCTATAAATACCCATTTACACCCATAAACAGATATCCACGTTTTTTTGCCTCCTTATTCTCGAGAAAACACTTGAAAACTCCCTCTAGCTTTGTATGAAGATTTACTTTGATCTAGTAAGTATTTGAGTTTAGTTTGTTTTGCATCCTTCTTATTTTTCTTTTCCCTTTACGATTAATGTGCTTATTTAATTTTCTGGGTTTGTGTTCTTGGTGACAAAAAATTGAGTTTATCTCTTTGGATGATGAGGAAATGTGGTAGATCGATGTAGATCTTGGGGAATCTATGTTTCTTTAGCTTGATATAGATAAGATCTTGCTAAATCTAGTGTTCTTAATGCCAATTTCATTATGGCCATTTGAATTTCGAATCTGTTTCATTTTTGCACATAACATGTTCGATAAAATGCTAGACCAAAACTAGGTTCTAGGATAGTCACTATTTGGGGCAAGAGATTGAATTCCTTATATGATTGTTAGCTGTTAATGGATATGCTCTTAATGTTTGCTTGATTTTATTTCCACTATTAGGGTGGGGTTGGAGTTTTATTAAGTGAAAGTTTATGACCATGAAAATGGCTTAGATATTATCATCCTTGCTTGAGATCATCCATGATGGGTTTGTTAAGCATCCTAGTATTCTCCTACCTAAGCATTGAACCATGACCTCACTCTTCATCAGCCAATCCAATTGCTATTGCTTTTCTTTGTGTTTCTTATTTGCTTTTCATGCTCTGTTTTTTATCCATTTCTCTGTTTTATCTTGCTCTATTTTGTTTAAGTCTTTCTTTTGCATTTTAAATCTCTGGCTTAGGTTGTTAAATCCCCCATCAACTACTTGGCTTGAATTAGATAGCTCTAATCATACCTTGATTGTTAGCATCACACTTGTTTGGATTGACACCTATTATACTACATCAACATCTTAGCATAATAGGATTTGATATCTTTAGGTAAAAATCGTGTTATCAGCTCCCATGTGCTATCTCCTAAGAGAAGTGTGTGCAAATATTTTTCCACATCACCGAGGCATCATCAACTAGAGAGATTGAAGGCTTTAATTTTTCTTCAACGCTGACCATAATCCAGCAAATTATGAGGGAGTTGACCATGTCCCATGTTTCTGCATCATTTATTCCTTCTGCTGGTCGTTTTAGAGTTCCATGGACGAAGCCTAGTTTCCGTTTTGTGCGAAGAGCATTAATCATGAGCTTGGACTATCATTTGTAGTTAGCTCCGTTCAGCAGGATTGAGGTAGGAACATGACCACTATACTCTCCTGTTTGAACAGCATACAACAAGATCAATGTCGGTTCCTTCAAAACACCTTTTCCGCCAGCCATAGTGAAGTATTAGGGTTTTGTTTGTTGTTTTTTTGGTGATTCGAAAGCAAAGCAATTTTAGTACAGGCAAAAAGGATTTTTGGCGACTCTAATACTATGTCAAAAATGTTATTGTTCTTAATTGCTTGTCTGTTATTCAGTGAATCGAGATATATAAACTTGTAGCTTAGTCATCAAGTAAAAAAATAATATAAATCTATTTTATTGGAAAATTTTCATATCTATTGGCTAATATCTCGTTTAATATTTACTTGTAATAGACCGTTTTTTGTCCTGCACTAATAAAATTACCATCACCAATAGAAGCCTTTTTTCTAGAGACTTTTTTTTGCTAGCGTCGGTAGAGTATTTGATGTTATTGATTTTTGTGTAATTGTTGAATAATTAACAATGACAAAAAATGATATAAAAGATGTAATAATTAGTTTCTGAATGATATTCTGTTAGATAGACATAATAAAATCAGTTACAATAAAGGAAAACCAAGTTGTAAACGAAACGAAAACAAAGAAAAAACAGTACGTAAAGGAATGATTGAAAGAAGCCACGCGTCGTCACCTACCGCCCTTTTAAAATGTTTGATACAGACCGTTGGGCGGTGAGACAGCCGTGATCTCCTAACCGAAACCGATACACGAACCTGAACACGTGTCCACCTTCTACTGGTTCCAACAAATATCTTCTTACGTCTTCAGTAATAATACAACGTCACGTTGATTTGACATTACCGCCACGTGCTCTTTCTGTGACATCACTAATTATATTTACCATAAAAAGAAATTAATGTTGTCTTCTTCTTATATACTACTATCAAAAATCTCTTTTGGGCAAACAGTGGACGTGGGATGCTTATCAATAGGCCGGTGGATCTTGTTTGGTGACTCATATTTTTTGTGATTGTAAACCAATTCAATTGAGATAGTGATATTTTACAAGTTGCGACGGTCGTTTGATGTCATAGGGTTTTAGGACGGATGCAGTTAAGTATAAATAGTCCAACTAGCTCCATACGTTACATCATGTAATAAAGCCGAACGTACGTACGAGGCACTTTACTACATAACAAAATTATCAATTTTTAAATATTAAGAAAATGATCATAGTTAATTTTGTATGATTTTGAGGATGGTGGCAAGGAGTTTCCGATTTTTATAATATACAATTATGGGAACCAACCAGCCAAATTTCATGCGTATGCATGTAGTAGGATAAGCATTAGTAATGGTAGACATCATCCTCCATACACATTTATTTATAGTTGAATAATTTTCTCATACCTTAAGGTTATAGACTTTTTTTGGTTCGGACATGTTCTTTAATGAAAATCATGACAAGCTTTCTGCAGTATTATTTACTTATACATAAAACTTGTTCTAAGAGAAAATTTTATTTATTAACTAGGGGTTTTAGAGGTGTTTTAAGACTATAGATCAGTTTTTTTTTTGTTCTATACTTATTATAAAAATTGTATTTTTTGGTTTTTTTACAATCTCTGAGACCTCTAATGCAAATCTTGCTCGGAGGGAGATCTATATCCATCCATCAAAAAACTAGTGATTATTCATTAACTTTTTGGATTAAAAATTGTAATTTTTTGGAGGAGAATCCATTAGCAAAGATAATATACTTAAATAAATCCAAATAAATATTCTCTACCTAATTCTATAGATTCTTCGTTTTTTTGGTGAAAAAATATTAATAAGTTTTAGTTAAATGGTTATATATTTAATTTGTGGGGTTTTAACTGAATAATGATGGTAAATTTTGTTATTCCAAATAACAAAATTTAGAATATGAATCAAATTTGTCAATCTAATATTTGGGAAAATAGTATTCAAGTTTTTAAATAATAAAAAAATATCAAGAACAGGTAGTTTAGGGATAGTGATACAAATATTCAGATATATGAGTTCGATTTTTTCATCATGTAAAGGTATGGAAAAAAGGAATTTGATTATATGTGTTTTGGCTATATGGATTGAGTTTTATCGATGTAATTATAGTAAAATTCAAAAACAAAAAATGAAAAAGTTAGTTCTCCCTTAGATTGGTCAACTTATTTCTTAATTCTTTTTAAGTTCAACAATCTTAGAATAATATGTGACGAGCGGGCCGTATACTGGGTAAAGGGGAGAGGTACTGAAAGTCGAAAGAGCATTAATATTTTCTCGATAAAGTTGAAATTTGTGCCCTCAACTTTCTCTTCTTCTTCATCCTCATTTTCATCCTCCCATCATCTTTTAATTATCGTTTCCTATCGCCTGAACCACGATTTATACCACTGAGTTTCTGTAATCCAACACCATCTATCTCTCTCTCTCTTGCAGGAGTAGGAACAAGAGCATTTTCTTCTTTTTTGGTTTTTGATGGTAAGGTTTTGGTATGTCGAATTATCCGATTCATACACTTTTTCTTCGCTTCTGGTCTGGAATAGGGTTTTGAGGTTTCAATTTGAATCTGATAAAACTCAATTAGGTTATGGTTACAAGGAAATTACGTTGCTTAAGGTTTATCGTTTTTCATGGATTGAAGATTTTGTTTAAATCAGTTACGAGGTTTCTTAGCTCTATAGAACATCCCTTTCCTTGCATATTGATATATAATTCTACTTGCATTATCCTTGACGACCCTTCACTCTAACTCTTCGTTTAGTTTAGTGTCAAGTTGCTTTCTTACCCTTGAAAATTCCTCGCTTTTTAATGCTTCTTTCCGGATTTCGTTTTTAGAGCAATTTTGAATAGAAGAACATTTAAAGTTTCACGCTTTCTCTGTGAGTCACATGTTCTATTTTGCTGATTAAGTCTCTTTTTTTTCTTTCTTGCAGCCATCGCTTGAATTGTATGTCTTTTAGCCAATAATTCTGATAAACGTCATCAAGTAGGTGAGAAAATCAAAACTCTTGCTTGTTTTTGGTTTTCGATAACCACGTCTATCCGACGGTATCATCTGCTTGTTTGTTTCTGCGTGGAGACTGGTCTAAAAAGTATATTAGTTTTCAAATTGTTAGGAAGTTCCGGTCACGTAGAATTATGAAGTTTGTAGTTTGGCAGATGGCTCGTGAGCTAGTTTAACTTTATCTGCTGAATTTAGTGGACGAGAAATGAGTTAAGTTGTTTTTGGTTGGACATAAATAACTTTACTCTCCTTGTGTACCATTTTCGATGTAGGATCATTCTATCTACTCTTAGCTTGATCATCTCATCTACACAAGAAATTTGGTCACTGGCAGAGAGATGTGAAAATTTTAGTTCAGGTTTAATCTTTGTTTCCATTCTGTCTGTGGGATTGTGGTTGTAGATTTGTTAAGCTCTAGCAATGGGATGCTTTGCATCAAAGCCGACTGATTCTGGTGGAAACAGAAGAAAGCCAACGAGCATTGGGGACGTTTCTGTATATGTACCTGGTTTAAGGATACCCAAGCCTGTGGAATTTTCTCAGTCACTGGGTGATGAATTGCCAAAGACTCTAGTGGAGCGCTTGACAGGTTTAAGAACACGAATAGTTGTGATGGCAAATCAAGAAGGACCAACAATAACAAGAACTAGGAGGAAGACACAACATGGTATGGAAGAATATCCTGTCTGTTTCTTTTTTTGTTCTGTTTTCCCTGCTTTTTCCCTGTTCACGGAATGGTTTTGTACAGGAGGTTCAACGCTCGCAGATCTCCATCAAGCTTTGGAAGATTATTTACCTGTTCTATTAGGATTAACTAAAGA
Source organism: Lepidium aucheri (assembly GCA_900406435.1). NCBI lineage: Eukaryota > Viridiplantae > Streptophyta > Magnoliopsida > Brassicales > Brassicaceae > Lepidium > Lepidium aucheri. The sequence goes on along the minus strand of OVBA01001724.1, from coordinate 13,817 downwards.
TGGTAATATATATTATTTACATGCTGCAGTATTAAGATCTTTTTGGTTCTAGGTGTTCTGACAATCAATCTTACAAGCTCAGGTAGCCATTTACAATTCAAAGTACAGTTTAGTTGGGTAAATCAGGAGGATGAGAAAGAGGTGCGGTAATCAAAACAGTTTATCTCTAATTCTGCTTTTTTTTTCTTCGTTTCTTTACTTTGAAAGCCTGAATTTTACATTGACGGTTATATGACAAGAATATCTTTTTGTACCAGGAAACAGCCATGTCAAACGTGTGGTATGAAATACTATCGGTTTTGCATCTAATGGCAATGCTACAGATGTCACAAGCCAATTTACTGCTTCTTCCTAGAGGTTCCAGTGATGGCCACCATCCGAAAATATCAGAAGGTAAGACCGTAAAATTTGCTAATACCTCTTTAGCCTCGTAAAAAAGATACCCCTAGACATTTTTAGTGGTTTTTCGGTAGATTCCGCTTCCTTTTTCACCTCTTGAGAATTCATAAGCACCACTGGATTAGAAATGGAACTGTGAGATGTATTGCCTCCTTTTTGGTCATTTAGCAATGGATTAGAGGGTTCCTTTTGATGCTCTAAAGATATAGAAAGATCAGCAATGTAACAATGCAAAGATTTATTTTTCTTAGGATCATCTAGATGTATGGATAAGGGAGTAGGAATGTGTTTTATGAAGGCTATAGAGAAAAATTATTTGGCTGAATTAGCATGATATAGACAAAACAGTTTCATATTGCCTGCTTCTGCTCCTGCTTTTAGGCAGCTTCTCTTTTTATTTTTATTTTTTTTGGTCAACAGGCAGCTTCTCTTTAAAGAGTGTCTTTTACACTATCAGTCTCCTTCCTTACTGTTAGATGTAATGGTAAGGTCTCTCAGGCTTAACGGGATGATTGTTTTAATCTTTTATAGAAAACAGGCGAGCTTCAATTGATATATTCTTAAAGGCAGCTGGATACCTTGACTGTGCTGTTAAACATGTTCTTCCTCAGTTTTCAGCCGAGTTAAGGTTTATATATGAATAACTTTTAATGTCAAAACATTGTAAAATAATTCTGATTGATCTGCTGACATGGCGATTGTTTTTCTTGGCCTTTTCTGCAGAAGAAGTTTACCAGTTGACCTTGCGGAAGGGGCTCTACGGGCTCTTTGCTTGCAAGCATTAGGCCAGGTTTGTTGTGTTATATCTAACTACTTATGATGACGATTTTATCTGTGAACAATTATTTTGGTCATGCTCAAATTATTATAAACTCAGCCTAGGTTAGTTATTTGGATAGGTACTTTATTCATAGACATTTGCAGTATCCTCTTCTAAAAGTCTAAAATTTCTGATTTAGGGTGTTGATATCCAACTTGGGATGGCGATTGATAGTGCAAAAGCCACTCTTGCTGTGAAACGAAGACTTTCATGTGAAATGGTGAAATATTGGCAGCAGGTGATCCTTTACCTTATCAAATTTGTTTCCTAGCAGAACTTTCGAGTCATCACTTTATTATTTTAATGAAGTGAGGTGCTAGAAAGGTTAGTTGTCTTAATGGGAGTACTGTGTATTATCTATCCACTTTAGATTAATTGGACTCAAAAGCCAAAAACAAAACAAAAGAGCAAAAATAAGAAAAAGGTCATATCACCATCATAAAAGTGTCACTAACTTATCACTACTCCTTATTTACGTGATGAAATGAAAGAGTAAACCAACTCGAACGACCTTTCTTTTTGGTCTGGTTACCATCTTGGCTCTTTCTTTACTGAGGCGCATGGAAGAATTAACAGACTATGTTTTGTATTTCTGGTCGTAAAATTCACGATGCATTTCTTGTGATAAAAGCTCACTAACACGTCCGTAATGGACATTGATCAGGCACAGGATAACTTAATGAATCTTCCATTGGCAAATGGGTGGGGAGAAAAGCATATGCTCTTTGTTAAATGGAAGCATGTTGAAGCGAAGGTACTTATTGGACCTGGTGTTCTCTTTGTCATATCATTGTATCTTTAAGGTTCACATAGATGAATGAAAAACTCTGTTATCTGTACAAGGTTTACAATTTCTTTTGTCCACGATTTTTGCTAAGAGACTTGATCTCTGTATGTATTTCTAATTTCAGGCTGCAGCTTACTACTACCACGGTTTGATTCTTGATGAAGGAAACACAGAGAAATCGCATGGCATGGCGGTTGCTGCCTTACAAGCTGCAGATGAGTGTTTTAAAGAAAGTAAGAAAGCAAGTGAAGCGTTTAACGCCTCTGCACCCATGTCAAGGTAAATCCGTCTTCTCTGACTTTGTAGATGAATCACCTTGTATCGCTCTATCCATCAGTCATTAACATCCCCATCTACATTTCTTCAGGACTCCACCGCTTTTTGGGACAATGAAGTATCTGTCTGAGAAAATACCAAAAGAAACTTCAAGTAAAGTCAGGATAAACCGTGATCTGTACTCATACGAAAAGTGAGTCTCAGTTTGAAAAGTTCGTCCAGTTCTCTCTCTTTTTTTTCTTAAGATATTAGAAGCTCAATGTTTTGTTGTCCATTTATCTTGAATGACAGAATCATGGAGACCGCACCAACGCTTCCTGATTTTGCCTTGGCATTGAAACCCGATGAGTACCAACTTCCTTCTGTAGATGCCTCATGGTCTGAAGACAATATACGGACTAAAAACACATCAAATCACATAAACGGCAACCAAAGATAGAGCAGCGAATAGAATGCATATTACGTATAGAGTTACATAGCCAAAGGCCGTCATAGAAATACAAATGGTATAGCTCTATAAACCACTCTTGTAATTTTCCAATTGTTTATAATACAATGGTATAGCTCCCTGGGTGTGAAAAACTACCAAATTGGATTTAGATTTAGTTTCCAGGGGAAGATGTCTGTTTTCTCTACGTTGTTAAATTTTATTTGTTTAGTGCAATAAAAAGCCGATAATTCTGTTTCATTCATTATTATTACTTGGACAACATCTAACACCAGGACGAGCAAACTGGGAATCTCTGTTTTTCCCTAGTCAAGCTTATGTCTTTAGAATTTACAAAATGATAATATAGGTAGACGTTGAACTCGGCTAATCACCAGTGAGAGCTCGAGGGCTATGGTCGATAGTGGAGAGAGACATGCCGGACTGAGCCACGGCTCTGGCAAACGCCATATTTGCAGTCAATGTTGGAGCTCCCCATCTATCACCTGTCCCAAACGCAGTCTTGTTCTTCATTGCTAACTTCCTCGTTGTTGGGAGACTAGCCACACGCTCCGTGGGGTTGTCTTTCACCACCCTGTTACCAATCACAATCTAAAATTAGTGGAAGTATTGGACTTTTGAGATTCTCGATAGAGACAGAGCATAATATTGTGACTAAAGTTTAACATGAAATAGAGAGTCACATTAGCCTCTCTAACAACTGCTCGGCTCGGAGTTTCTCATTAGGTCCAGCATACATGGATACTAACTCCTTGAACTCTGAAAGAACACTCTTGCATACCAGCCCTCGCTTCCCTGATAATAGAGTTCCTAATTTAACGAGGATCGGGTTCTCAATTTCAGATCTCGCCTGCATATAAATTGACAATATCTCAAAAAGTTTATATCTGACAAGACTACAATTAAGAGGCAAAGATGAACTTTGTCCTCTCTTAATGGGTACGTTACCTGAGCAATCACAAAAACGTTATTTCGCTTAAACTTTTCTTCTAATTCGATCTCAGCCATGTTCACGATTCTCTCTGCACATCCGTTAGTGATTCCAGAAACTAGAGCAATAAGAGCTGTTGTGTCGAAATTTATGAGGCAGTCTTCACCGAGCAATCTCATGGAGGAGATTACAGAAGAAAAAGCATCTTTTTGGCTTAGCTCTGGGATCTCTGTTGCTTGAACTATGACCTCTGTTTCAGGAGTGGCAAGTGAATCGCGTCGATCAATGAGCTTGATCTCAACAGAGATTGCTTCTTTGTATGATCTGGTTCGCACAATGTTAACCCATTCGCCTTCAACCGTCCCCTCACAATCGTAATCCGAATCCGATTCCGATCCTAGTAAGTCGAAATACACAGCTCCAAATTCGCCTTTCAGTTTCTCGTATATTGATGAAGGAAGACCATTTGCGAAAAATAGAATCAACGAAGAAGGTTTTAGCGTGGTTGTGGAATGAGCTGCGGCAAGAACCTGTTCAAGTCTCGACCTTAAACCTTTGCTTCCATGACGGTCTCCACTCCAAAAGATATACACAGGGTTTCTATCGGAGACAATGATCCATACAGGAACTTTTCCGAGAGTACAAACGAGATCGACATGAACACCATCAATCGGGAGAGGAATCGGTTTGCAAACGCGAGAAACACCGGTGACGGACGGAAGCCGCAAAATTCGTACGACAGACTCAATGTGGCCAATATTGACACTGTGGAAAAAATCAAAGTCAAAATAAGAGAGAATGAAAGTGAGAAAGAAAGAACAGTTAATACATATAGAACCTGAGAGGTTGTGGAGAATGATCAGCAGAGAGAGACGAGAGGAAGGAGAGTTCGGAGGAAGCGAGCTTAAGGAGAGTGCGACGACATGAAGCAGTGATTGCAGTTGATATTGGAAGCTTTTCAATTGTTCTTATAACTGATTTACAGCGATTCGTCATTGTCTCTATCTCTCCGATCTCCATGGCTGAAACCGTCGTCTTCCTCGCCGATTTTTGGCTTCTGTTTACGGGAGATGCGTCGTTAAAATCCAGAGAGAAGAGAAGAGAGCTCCGAGACACTAACCGGCTCAAAATGGGTAAATGAATAACCCGGTTTAGAAAACGAACAAACCGAAATTATATCCGGTATGCGGTCTGTTTCTCGACTCGTTCATTGTTGTATCCCGGTACGTATGTGTAACTCTTAAATCCCAACAAATGCTTCAGTAGTATAGGCTTGGGTAGTCGACTATTTCAAGTAATTTTTAGGTAGTTTAGATATTTCTTTGGTACGTACTGGACTAAGTTCTGGTTATCAGATTTTTTATATCCGAATTAGTTGGAACTAAACCGATACAGAACCAAAACATTTTCGGTATGTATACTTGGATAGAAGCTTATGAGAAACATCAAAACTGATGTGTTTTTATTTGAAACCCAACTGTATACTTTGATGTACAATGATGCTTAGTAAACATTTTAATGAATACTCCAACGCTTAACTAATCGGAGATTTGTTTTATCTACTAGCTAAACAATATTAGTAATGTATATACTAATATATGCAATTGATATTTTCAAAAGGGACCACAGCCTAAGTAAAGGATCCATCAAAGGGTAATTATTTTTGCCTCATACCTTTTATGTTAATTAGATATTAACCTGAAAGAAAAGCAAAAAGACACAGAAAATCTGATTTTGCTTGAACAAACGAAAATCACGCAGATTCTTTTTTGTTAACTTGCACACTTAGCTTTACCAACTTTTACTTCTATCGAATAATCTTCTCCTCCATCCTTCTTTTACTTCTGTCCCCTTCACATCAATATCACTATCTATATATACATTGTGATCAAACCATGTTTCCTCAAACTACTTCTTCTTAATCATTTAATATTCTTCAGGTGAGTTTGATCTTTTGTTCTTTCTGTAAAAAAAACAAAAACCATGTCATCATCATCATCTCCAACTATGCTACAAAGATCGGATTCAATCGCTGATAAAATGCCTGATGCATTAAAACAAAGCCGGTATCACATGAAGAAATGTTTTGCCAGGTTTTTTGCTTTTCCTTTGGCTAAATTACATTATGATGCTATTTGGATCTCTTAGTTATGTATGTTTGTGTGTGGATATAAACATTGTAGCTTTGTTGGAGGAGGAAAGAAACTGATGAAGCGTGAGCATCTAATGAATGATATAGAGAAATGTATAGATGATAGCCGCGAACGCAGCAAGATTCTCGAGGGACTATTTGGTTACATTCTCACTTGTACTCAGGAAGCTGCAGTGGTTCCACCGTTTGTTGCATTAGCTGCAAGGCCAAATCCTGGTTTCTGGGAATATGTTAAGGTCAACTCTGGAGATTTATCAGTGGAGGAAATCAATGCAACCGATTACTTAAAGCTCAAGGAATCTGTTTTCGATGAGACATGGTTAGTTGAATCTCTACATACGGTGTTTTCGACGATAACCAAAGCAACAGTTATCATTTTGGTGTTGTCTTTTTCGAAATTTTTCTTAGGTCTAAAGATGAATATGCATTGGAGATAGACTTTGGAGCGATTGATTTCACAACTCCTCGTCTTAGTCTTTCTTCTTCAATTGGAAATGGAGCTGATTACATTTCTAAGTTTATATCTTCTAAGCTTGGAGGCAAATCTGATAGACTAGAGCCTTTATTGAACTACTTGCTTCGCCTTAACCATCACGGAGAGGTCATGATTGACTCATCTATCTTTTTTTGACATTTTCATTGATCTAATAGAAAGTTAACTCATTTATGTTGTGTCTTTTTATAATACCTGCAGAATCTCATGATCAACGAGGATCTCAACACAGTTGCGAAGCTTCAGAAGTCTCTGATGCTTGCTGTGATTGTAGTCTCGACTTACCCAAAACACACGCCTTATGAAGCTTTTGCACAAAGGTAAAAGAAATGCTAAAGTTTGTTTATCATACGTGAGGAAACTGAACAAAGATCTGACTGAAAATTACTTTCTTAGATTGAAGGAGATGGGATTCGAGAAAGGTTGGGGAGATAGTGCAGAGAGAGTAAAAGAAACAATGGTTATGCTCTCAGAAGTTCTTGAAGCACCAGACAGTGTGAAGCTAGATTTTCTCTTTAGCAGGCTTCCCACAGTGTTCAACGTTGTGATATTCTCTGTCCACGGCTATTTTGGTCAGCAAGACGTGCTCGGATTACCAGATACCGGAGGCCAGGTAATTGTGTAAACAAATCTTCAGTTTTGCAAATTTTTGATATCTAATCAACAAGAGGAACCTTCCTGCTTATGTAACGTAATGATCATATAGGTTGTTTACATTCTGGATCAAGTAAGAGCTTTGGAGGAAGAGCTGCTCATTCGTCTTAAGCAACAAGGCCTTGGATTCAAGCCTCAGATTCTTGTGGTGACACGATTAATACCTGAAGCAAGAGGAACAAAGTGTGATCAAGAACTAGAAGCCATCGAAGGAACCAAGCATTCGCATATTCTCAGGGTTCCTTTTGTTACAGAGAAAGGAATACTCCGTCAATGGGTTTCCAGATTCGATATTTACCCTTACCTGCAGAGATTTACTCAGGTTAGTTTCATACCTTTCTTTAGAAGATTTTCTTATCTTCTCAACAACAAAACCAAACTAAACTTCCTGAAATTTTGTTGTTGTTGTTTGCAGGATGCGACGAGCAAGATTCTTCAACGCCTCGACTGCAAACCAGACCTCATAATCGGAAACTACACAGATGGGAACTTGGTTGCATCTATAATGGCCACTAAACTCGGTGTCACTCAGGGAACGATTGCTCACGCATTGGAGAAGACAAAGTATGAAGATTCAGATGCAAAGTGGAAAGAACTCGATTCAAAATACCATTTCTCATGTCAATTCACTGCAGATTTAATTGCAATGAATGTCACAGACTTCATCATTACCAGCACATATCAAGAAATCGCTGGAAGGTTTGTCTTTCTTTTGCTTTAACATATAATTGTAAGGTTCAAACTCATAAAACTAAAATCTGTGCGCCTTTCAATTCGCAGCAAGGAAAGACCAGGACAATACGAGAGCCACACCGCCTTTACAATGCCTGGTCTGTGTAGAGTTGTCTCCGGCATTGATGTGTTTGATCCAAAGTTTAACATTGCTGCTCCTGGTGCGGATCAATCTGTATACTTCCCTTACACAGAGAAGCAAAAGCGATTTACTAAGTTTCATCCTTCTATAGAAGAACTGCTTTACAATGAGAAAGATAATGACGAACACATGTGAGTAGTGTGTAGTCTCATGGCAAATAGTCGAACACCATATGATTTTTACTTATATTGTTGACTATTTCTGTGTGGAAACAGGGGATATCTTGCGGACGGAGAGAAACCTATCATATTCTCAATGGCGAGACTCGACACGGTGAAGAACATAACCGGTTTGGTTGAGTGGTATGGCAAAGACAAGAGACTAAGAGAGATGGCTAATCTTGTAGTTGTTGCTGGATTCTTCGACATGTCGAAATCTAATGACAGAGAAGAAAAAGCTGAGATCAAGAAAATGCATGATCTAATTGAAAAGTATAAGCTCAAGGGGAAATTCAGATGGATCGCAGCTCAAACCGATAGATACAAAAACAGTGAGCTTTACAGATGCATTGCTGATACAAGAGGAATCTTTGTTCAACCTGCTTTGTATGAAGCTTTTGGCTTAACTGTTATCGAAGCCATGAACTGTGGACTCCCAGCATTCGCCACAAACCAAGGTGGACCAGCGGAGATAATCGTTGATGGTGTTTCTGGTTTCCACATTGATCCCAACAATGGTGATGGCTCTGTTACGAAAATTGTAGATTTCTTCACTAAGTGTAGGACAGATGGTTTGTATTGGGAAAATATCTCTAAGGCTGGTCTTAAACGAATCTATGAGTGGTAAGTCAGAGATTAAAACACAAATCTTATCAATTATCACATTACATTGCTTATTTTGTGGGTTTTGTATCGTCTATGCAGTTACACATGGAAGATCTACGCAGATAAGTTGTTGAAAATGGGAAGCATTTATGGATTTTGGAGACAGGTGAATGAAGATCAGAAAAAAGCGAAGCAAAGATACATTGAACTGCTTTACAATCTCCAGTTCAAACAATTAGTGAGTTCTTGATTTGATCTGAAGATTACTATTGTCAATAGCTATAAATCTAAGCTTTATGGTTTCTTGTAGGCTGAGAAAGTGAAAATCCCAGAAGATAAACCTCTGCCTCTGAGACTAGCTTCACTTCGGAACTTGCTTCCCAAAAAACCAGCATATATTGGAGCAGGAAGTAAGCTGAAAGAAGTCACAGAAACCGAAAAGACAAAACAGAATAATAGTAAAGATGGTCATGAAAAACATGAGGATAACAAGGTCGGAGAAGGAAACGTGAGAGAAGGTTTACTTGCAGCTGAAGAATCAGAGAGGATGAAGAAAGTTTTAGAAACTACGGGAGAGAAACAGGCAATAGAGAAGATGACAATTGCGTACAGACAACAGCAAAACCAAGGATCTTCGTCTGTTCGAAACTTGTTTTGGTCAATCGTTGTTTGTCTTTATATCTTTTACATTTTGAAGCAGAGGTTCTTTGGTGCCAACTCAGCTCAAGAGGATTAGAAACTCTACCTTGAGTCGAGTAAATGTGAAAATAAAAAGCTGTAAATTCTGTAATGAATGAAACTAACATCGATGTAAAAATCAACTACTTTAATAAAATCTAAGATCTAATTGGTCAAGAAAAAACATTTGTAAATTTGCAATTTTTTGTTTTGAATTGTTGTTTCAACAAGATCTAATATACATGCAAACTCCAAATCGAATTTGGATAGGAAAAACATCAGAAGTGACAATCAACTTCTTGACAACAATGCTTCCCGCAAATTTGATAGTTTAAATTATTGTTTTTTTCCAAAAACAAAACAATGAGTTTTATCATATTTTGGTTTAAAAAATATTTTATATATATTTACACACGTGGATGTACTTCGTGCATGTATTAATGATGAAAATTAGTTGAACATATATTTGAATTAATGTCTTAAAGATAATAAATAAAGTAATGAATCGGTCCATATGATAATTAAATTGAGATAGGTATATGGAGCAAACGAAGGCAGAGACTGTATGTGAAGAAAGTTCACTTAATTCAAGGTCCCAAAATAAATGTGGTAAGATGGGAAAATTTATATCAATGCTTTAAGTCTCTATTTAATTGCTTCTTCTTTTTTCATGACTAATATCAATATTTTAGGAATAAAATAAGATACACATGAATGATAATTTAAAGACTAAAGTGATATAATAATAACAAAAACAATATAAATTTATTCCCAAATGATAATCTCATCAATAACAAAGAACTGTTGAATGATTAAACTATCTTTATTCATCAGTAGATACATATTTACTCCACAATATTGCATTTATATTCTCCCATGAATCCATGATTCAATTCTATAACATCCAATAGTGATAACATGACACCAAATACAGTAGAAAATTCTCAAATTGATTTAATTACTGAAGTTGTGGTTTTAATAATCAGATGAACACTTAATAAATCGTTAGTGCAAGAGAAGAAGAAATCGCATGCATTCTAATATTTTCGTCAACGAAATTTTGAATATTAAATTGACATAGTTGTCAAGTTTTTCAAGTTTCAACCATATTTCTTCCTCCAACAGGTTTCTAATTTCAATGCATATAGTTAAAACAGTTTTGACTTTTGGGATAGACACTTCCAAGTATAAGAAACAGCCAAGACAACCCAAAGAAGCAAAAAGACATACAACCTATGTTATTAAAATAATAAAGGTTTCAAATTATAAAATATTTAAACACATCTAATTATAACTAATTATTAGTATTATTATTATAAGCTGTAAAACATGGTACTATCTTTTATATAACAAAAACATAGCATTAACTTAAATACCGTGTTATATTGTCTGTTTTGGACTAAATTGTATTGTTACTAGAAAATATTATCACATAATATTTGTCACATAATTATATTCTGATAAGATTCTATAACTAATTAATTAATTATTATAATATAGATTAAATAATATTAATTAATTAATTATATTCTGATTATTATTATCACATCCGGCCTACTTTGAGATTATCTTTGAAATTATTCTATTACAATTCTAATCTCTTGAATAATTATATTCCTAATCCTAATCGATATCTATTAAAAACAATCCTCTTAATCCTAATAGGAAAACTAATAAACAAGATCTATTTAAGACCCACCTTAGGAAAATTATCACAATTCTCAAACGATTTAATATAATAAAGATTTTAAAATCTCTTGATTTGTTTTGATTGGTCAATTTGTTTAAATTTATTAATTTATCTTTTTGTTTAGATAAAATTATTTTAAAAAATTAATTATTTCTTTTGATTCGATTTCAATAAAAACGTACAATTAAATAGAAAAATTTAACCATTTAAGATTTGATTTTTGTTGGTTTTAAAAAATCTTTAACCAATTAAGATTTGATTTTGTTTGTTAAAAATAAAATTTTAACCACTTAAGATTTGATTTTTATAGGTTTAGAAAGACCAATTGAAATTTGATTTTTTCTGGTTTTAAAAAGAAATCTTTAACCAATTAAGATTTGATTTTCATTAGTTTTTTTAAAAAATAAATATTTTGTTGAGATTTTGATAAGAACCTTAATACGTTTTTGTTTGTTTTAACAACTCAGTTTTCTTGGATTTTAATAAGAAACTTAATTTAAATATTATTGGTCAATGCAATAAAAACAACAAAAAATATTGTATTGAGAACGTTAACAGATTCATATATTATATAATAAATTAAAAATTATCTCTTAATAATATTTGATAAAATTCTTTAACTAATTCTTCATAATATCTTTATTTACATAATATTACCAATTTGTTTTAATTTTAATATAAAAATATTTTTAACTTATATATCTATTATAATAAAATTATAACAATAAGATTTTCCGTATCTTTGTAATAAAATAATAGAGATTTTAAATTTAAGATTTTTTTATTGGTCAATTTACTTTAACTAATGAATTTGTCTCAGTAACATTTGTTTAGATAATTTATCACATGATTTGATCTTATCTTTATCTCTTTGTAGCAATAATTTTTTGATTTTGTTAATAGAGATTTTGTTTATGATTTGGCTACTTTTTTGTACTTTAATTTGATTGGTTGTATTTTTGAACCTTAATTTGATTTTGTTAGTTATAATTATTTTAAGAAATAAGTTAGCTAAAATTATGATAAGATCTTTTAATTAAACAGATTTCATTTGTTAAATTAGGATAACATCCNATTTTGTTTGTTAAATTAGAATAATAACATTAATTCAATAATTAACAAAATATCTTATATTTAATTTAATAATTAGATTTAAAGTCCCTAAATTTGTTTTGATTGGTTAATTTGTTTAAACTAATTAATTATATTTTTTGATTATATAAAATTATTTTTAAAAACGAATTATTTGTTTTTAATGGATTCCAATAAAAACATACAATTAAAAAAGAAACTTCAACCAATTAAGATTTGATTTTTGTTAATATAAAAAAGAATTTCATACCAATTAAGATTTGAATTTTGTTTGTTTAAAAAAGAAACCTTAACCAATTAAGATTTTATTTTGTTGGTTAAAAATGAAATCTATAACCAAATAAAATTTGATTTTCAATGGTTTTTGAAAAAATCTTTAATCAATTAAGATTTGATTTTTGTTGGTTTAAAAATAAATCTTTTGTTTGGAATTTAATAAGAACTTTAAGATGAGTTTGTTTGTCTTAACAAATAAGTTTGTTTGTATTTTCATAAAAACGTTAATTTAAATATTATTTTTTAACACAGTAGAAAACAAAAAAAAATATTTTATTGAAATATTCTAATTCAAATCCAAATACCTTATATTTAGGGGAAATCAAACAAATGATATTTCTAATTCTAATAGAGCAACTTTTTTAATCCAAATCTATATAAAAAATATCTCGTAATAAATTTAACAACACCAAAGATTTTTTGTACTCTTTTTTTTTCTCTCGATTTTTCTTTTTTTTTGTCGTGTATTTCTCTGAATTTTTTTCATTGAAACCCAACAAATAAACCTAGAGGATTAAAACTAAAATTCTAAAACTCTAGAAAATATACACTTGAATACATGCTCAAATGATTGATATGGTTCTTTATGATTTTAAGCTACATTATTAATAATTTATCTATGTGACACCTTTATAATAATTTAAGATATTTTCTAATTAATTGATATATATATATAATATATTTTAAGGTGGGAACAAAATAGTCTTAGAACGCTCCATTATGAGCAAAATAGCCCCATGTGGAATCCAATACCAAAAAAAAACTCTATAATATATGTTTTTTTCATCAAATATATATATATATTTTTAAGGTGATAAAATTCACTCGAATGTAAAAAAGAATGAATTGGTTTCTAAATTCAAAAAATTTCTTGAACAATGAAGTACTAAAATCATTACAAACCTACAAATTTCTCCTACAACTCGAGCTTACCGTATTTCTACTCATAACTTCAACTTCTCTTTCATGTACACAACCACTCCCAATAGATCCTCTGCCAGATTATGTTTTCGGATTAAAATTAGTTGATTTCCCTCAATTACTTGAAAGATGACTTAAAGATATCTATCTTATACATAAGTAATAATTTTTTTTTAAAAAAATTATTTTTTGATTGTAAGTACTAATTATTAGAAAGTAATAATATTTGTTATATATAAAAGACGTTATATATCTTATAATTTTTATATACAATCAAAAATTTAATAAATATATTTACTAGAATATATATATATATAATTATAAGTATTAATTATTAAAAATAAAGTATATTTGTTATATATATAAGATATAAAATGGAAAATCTATAATCTCAATATAAATATGCAGGAAATAAATAATTTTTTCACAAAAACATTACTTATATATAGAAGATATAATTAAATATATTTTTAATTATAAGATAACAAAACAAAATAACTAAAACTATGAACATTTATAAAAACTAAATAACTAATAATATCAACTTTCAAGTTTTCAAAAA
>OVBA01001723.1:0-40694 GCA_900406435.1 Lepidium aucheri | reverse complement strand
TCCTAACTTTTGTTTCTTTTTGCATTAATAGAAAACATTTTTCAAAAAAAAAAAAATAATCCTAAACTTTTTTTCTATAAATTTTATCTCTTAAATAAATATACATATATATAAAATAAAAAAATAGAACTAACGAACAGCTGCTTTTTCAACTTTACTCTTTTTCAATAATTGGATTGACATGGTTCGATTCATAGTCTAAACATATATTCTAAAATTCTTTTTTTTTTCTTCTTTTTGCATCAGAAAAAATTTGAATCCGGTGTCCGAGGATTTGTAAAGTGACCATTACCACTAGATCATCTATCATCAACAACTAATAGTTGTTTAAGTGTGTATATATATATATATATATTGTAAATAACAACTAATAGTTGTTTAAATGTATATATATATATATATATATATATTTGTAAATATCTGAAATTTAACAGTTACTTATAAATTCAAGATATTTTTTTGATTTCAAATTTAATTTTTTTTCTTTTTCAATCATATTTTTTTTGTCAACCTTACTCTTTATCAATAATTGGATTGACAATATCTGATTCATATCCTAAGTTCATATCCTAAAATCTATTTTTTCCTCCCTCTTGCATCGAGAAGGAATCGTACCCTGATACCTGATGATTTAAAGTGTTCAGTACCACTAGGTCATATGTCCTCTACATCATAATTTTATTTTCAAATTTTTTTTTATAATAACCTTTTCTCCAAAATTACTCAAAAAAGCTTATGTTAAAATATAGATTATGTATAAGACTTTATCGATCAAATTATTCGAAACAACTTATGTTAAAATATAGATAAGATTTTATCAAAATTCAACTCTAAAAATTAGCGTAAACCCTCTTAACAAAGTTCGAACTATAAATCGGGTTTTATCGATATACTTGATTTAAAAGAAACTAGCCATCACGATTATTATTCTATATATGGATATATGATGGATCCGAAATTGAATCTAGTATTGTCTCATCTGTCAAGCATGTATTCATGTAGATGATTATGCAGACATATATAGCTACATTATACATGCATTAATAAACATATTACTATAATAATACATATTTTGTGAATCGTAAGTAGAGATTTGCTGGAGTTGTCTGAAGAACCTCTTGGTGGCTATTGGCTAAAGACTCTGTTGTTTGTTTGGGCATGAGTTTGCAACAATCACTTTGGATTTTGTGTTATGTAAGAAACATTAATTAATTAATTTTTAATAATCATTAAACTAGTGATCTTCTTTTAAAATAATTTATCTATAGTATATATAAGTACCAAGAATGTGACGCACCAATCCATATCTCTTCTCTAACCTCATCATAATCATCTACTTCTCTAAACTCATTAAGAGATCTTCATCTTCATCATCATCTTCCACCTTCTAAACCCTAATCAAGTTCAGGTTAGTAATGATGATTATCTCTTCTTAATTTGATTTTATATTAAATTTCTGTTTAATATATGGTTTAAATTTGATATTGGTTTGGTTCAATCCTCTATTATTATTCCTACCTAACTTGACATCAATTCAAAAACTGTGAAAACCACAAAAGTCCATAAGAATGTAAAAGAATCTTTATTAATGAAAAGACAAGCTTGACATGCGTATAAGGGAAAGAACAAGATCCACCAGATTGGTTTTTTAAAGTACTATAAACCAATTTTGTTTATCTATATATCTATATATATGAAGATATTTTTGTGCATCTGTAAATTCAGATTTATAACATTTAGTGGCTAAAATTTGCAGAATCTAAAGTCACAACTAGCAGACAAGTATATTTATTTATTTTCATATTTTTTGTCCTTAATAGTTTTTAAAATTTGACAGGTCATTACAAAGAAGTTCTTCTTGAGATCTTGATGAAATAAAATCTGAAATTCTTACAAAAAACATGGAGAAGCTTCTTAATCCGTACGATAAGCAGTGCATGAAAATGGCTATGCTTAAACATGAAGAAACTTTCAAGCAACAGGTAATTAATTATACGATTTTTTCGCTACTAGAAAACAATTGAATTTTTACGAAAATAGTGATCTAAAATTGATCCAAAAATTTACTATAATTTTCTTGTATTGATTTTATTTTAAGTTATATATTTATATGTTTATGTTAAAATTCATTTTTTTGTATTTTTTTAGGTATATGAACTTCATAGGTTATATCAAGTTCAGAAGATATTGATGAAGAACATGGAGATCAACAAATTGACTAATAAACAAACATTCATCAAAAGAGTTGACCATGAAGAAATTGATCGTCCGGTGAATTTCTCCGGCGATGGTAATAATAATATTGAGATTATGGATGAGAGTGAGATTGAGTTAACACTTGGTCCATCATGTTATGGTGGTGATTTGATGAGGATGAAGAAGAAGACTAAGAAGAACTCTTTGCCGGAAATAATGGATGGACATTTAAATTCCGGTCGCCGGAGTTTCTCTTCTTCATCAACAGGATCAAGCAATAATAATAGTAATAGTAACAATCTTGAAGAGAGATTGATGAATCATCAGAAGCAAAAGCAGCCATGGCTTCAAGCATTGACCTTAAATGTTATTTGATAATATATATAATATTAATTTTAACTATATTCTGAAATAGATTTGCATCTTCTTTTTTTTTTTCTTTTTTAATTTAGTAGTTTTAACTTTTTATTTTGTGATGAGAGTGTTATTTTATGCTTCTTATCATGTGATATTTTTCTTATGCTTATTAGTAAGTTTCTTTTATACTACTAGTTATTTTTTTAGTTTTTGTAAATAAAATCAATATTAATGTTTTTCAAGAGCCAATTCAGCAGTTTTGATATCTCTTTAATCCCTACAACTTTAAATTTAAAAGTTGATATTTTCGTCTGCAGTGTTAGAGGATTTTTCCGAGATTTGTTTTGTAAAATTTTCGTGTTACTTTCTTTATGAAATCACTCAATTTGACAAAAAAGAAGTTTTATTGTTATTTTTTGGATTAAAAATATGCTACATGTAGTTGGCCTATTAGCCAAATTTTTACATAATGTATACGGTATAATTCAATCCTCAGATGTGTAATGGTGTCTGCTTTAGTAGACTAGACCAAGATAACTTTTCAGTCTGATTCTTATCAAATGTAGTATTTTATATAAGTTTGGATCTTTAGCTATAAAATACACAATAATGAGAACAAAATAAAAGAAATTTGATTATTTTTTGTGAGCAAGATTGAATAATTATGAATGAGAAATAATAATAGAGAAGTTATAAAAGGGGCCAATGATGAATTAGAAAATGGGACAAGAACATGAACTCTCTGCTGGCATGTTCCCTTCAGACTTCAAGCATCACCTACTTCTCCTGTTTTAATTCTGATTTTTATATTTATAATTTCCAAAAAAATAAATGAAAATTTTATTAGTAATTTTTCATACATGACCCCACGATCTAGTTTGATCATCATCATCTTTAAAAATCTCAAATTCTAGGAATCTATGATCTGTATTCAAATATTACCAGTTTTTTTTTATAACTCAGGTGTCTTGGTCCCTACCGGAAGGGTCTACTAGACAGCGATACTGCACACCGACACCTCGCAGGGTTTCACAGAAGTGGGTGCCATTGATAAATGGCGCACTGATATAGTCTCATAGGACGAGGTCTTATAGGTACCATCAGACGAATCCCATAACGCACTAGTCGGTCCTGGGAAACTGCAAATCTTCATATAAAATTTTGCAGTGGCCAGACCTCGAACCATAGTAGTAGTACTTACAGTTGTAAGCCCATTACCAGCTTTATGTACAAACAAAGATCATAAACACACAAATAAACATTAAGTATAAAAAATCCTTGAATGAGAATTTAGAAGTCCCAACAAATGAAAGATATACTTATATGTGTATATAAATTTTAAGAAATAGAGTGTCTTCGATCTTTTGGTGGTTTGGTTCTGCCTCTAGCATTGTATGGTGTGATACCAAAAGGATTTAGCTTTCCAAGTTTTCTCGAAACAGAGTTAATGAATGATTTTCTTGGTAATGGAGGCTTATCCATTGAAGCAGTAGAGACTGGTGAATTTGGATTGGTACTATTGGTAGTTGTTGATGATGATTTCTTCTCATTCTCTTTCTCAAACTCCTTAAGCTTCATTTTCATTTTGAGTAGTTCTAGCTTCAAGTCTTGGTTCTCACGTTTAAGCTTGGAGAGTTCATCATTGTAGGAGCTGAGTTTAAGTGGAAGAACAGCTGCTGGTTGTTGTGGTGATGGTGGAGCTGGAGCTAAAACATCTGAATCGTTTGTGACTTCTCCTCTTAGACGTTGTTGCTCATAGTAAAGGACTTGAACTATGGTTTGAACTGGAAGACGATCGTTTTGAGCTGCATGAGCACAAGCTTCTCTTGATAGCTTTTGACAATCCATTAAGCTACACACTTTCTTCCTCTCTACATCACTCATATTCGGATGCGCCTGATGAAACAAAACATATACAAATAATAGCTTTTGTTCACTAGAGATCATCTTAATCACTTAATTAAACACAAGATTCCAAGTTAAACATGTTTAGTAAAAGTTCACAATTAGTTTCAAGAAATGAGCAGCCATCATTTTTCTTTGAAAAACGATCTATTTTCCTACGAGAGATATCATATAACACCAGATCCACACCAAACTAAGACATCATGCTATATGTCCTGGTAATAAAGTTAAAGATCTAAATCTTTCCGAAATGAAAGTTTTAAACCTATATATCCGCGGAATATTAGTTCGGGACTTGAAACTCTACTACTTCGATTTAAATCAGTTCAATATAAGTTAGGATGGTGGGATTCTAAGTCCCGAACTATTATTCTGGAGATATATAGGTTTAAAATTTTCATTTCGGGAAGATTTAGATCTTTAACACTTTTATCGAGAACATATAGCATTAGATCTTAGTTTGATGTGGATTTGGTGCTATAATGATACTTCTTATGGGGAAATAGATCGTTTTTCCGAGTTCATTTTTATCAATTGAAGGAACTTAGTTGTCACTCATATTATCTATAATATTCAGGACCACTTTCTGCAACTGTCACGAAAATGGATTCAGTAAGATTAGTGCAGAAATGAGTATTACCTTAAGGTAGATGTCCACGGCTCGATACATTCCATCTTCCGTAATTCTAGACGGTTCAGGAATAAGTTCAGCTAAACCAATGAATTTCTGCAAGCTCAAGTTTCTATCAGAAGCAATTTCAGCCATAAAATTCTCTAGTAATTTACCAACACGTTCCATATCACCAGCAAGATCAACATTATTGTTGTTTAAGCGTACAACTTCAACTTCAAACTCGAGATAGTTCATGAGAATGCGTTGAACTGTGTCTGTATCAAACAAGGAGTGATCTCCAGTGAATGAATACGAAGGAATCAAGAGATCATCAAGCACAGCTTGTCCTAATTGTAGTCCCATTCTCTTTTCCAAGTCAAGTCTACAAGCAACTGTTGTTTCAAGGTATATTGCTGCACGTAAAAGCATTGAGAGAAAACTAACAGACATTGCGTTTTTCTCTCGTGGAAGAAGGCTTACGATTGTTTCTAGAATCACTCTCTTCTCGTGTTCTTCTTTTGGTTCAATCTTCTTCATTCCTTTCCCAAATATCTCCTGCAAACACAGTAAAAAACCAGTTTATATAGTTCTGTTCTAAGGTTACACAATGGTAAGTTTGTTGCAGGAAACTCACCAACCCTCGAAGAGATTTCTGAGCATAGAGCATGAGCACTGGACCAAGTCCATATTGCTTAAACCCTCTAGCCATCATTGCAATTAGAACGCGTTGAAATGAATCAATCCTAAGAACAGTTAAGTCTTCAGCCCACCAATCAACTACAGGCTGTTTGCTTTGCTGAATCACAACTTCATTGTTACCACTATTACTTGAAGAAGGACTGCAAAAATGGCTCTCTTGACAAGTCATATAAGCAATTGCATCAATACAACGGCTCATAAGTTTCACTCTTTCAGCAATGGGACACAATTCCTCTGATTTGTGTAAGACTGTAATAGAACTTGATAAGCTCTTGAGAGCTACTTCATTCAAGTAAGCTTCTGTTCTTACGACTAAATTTTCCACAGAGTGTTCTTCTGTCATCTCTAGATACTCTGCTGCACATCGTAGCATAGCGATGTTCTCAGTGCTCATGTCGAAGTTAATGCCATAACAGAACTTAGCCGCTAGCTCGAATGCTTCAGAACCTCCAGGGATATCTGGAATCTTAATGTCTGTTGAATCGGAATCTTTTTTTGATTCTGACACAAGTTTCTTAAAAAACCCACATTTTGACAAGAGTGGAAACTGCAAGATTCAGACAGAGAAGAGTAAAATGTGATCATGTCATTGGTTTTACATCTTAAAAATTGATCTATAAGCATTAGATCCAGATTTTCACCTTGTGAAGTGAAAATGAAGCTTCTCCTATATGAACTGTGACATCACTAGAGACTTCTTGAGAAGAAATCCTGAAACAGATGTAACAAAGATTGATTGTTATGTTTAAACACAGAGAAGAAAACTTCAAAACTAGAAAGAACGAGGACTAAAAACCATTCACTGGTTCTCTTCATAGCTGAGGACAAGAGATCTTTCTTCTTTGCTGACATATTACAAACACACAAGTCACAGTTTCTTCTCACACAAGAAATCCACCATGGAACACTTATTTCAAGTCCTTCTCATGAAGAAGATTTGCCTTAACTTAAGTACACAGAGAATAAGGTCAAACAAATGAGTTTCTTCTTTCTACCAAAGAGCAAAAGAGAATCCAAATTCTCCAAACCAAAAAAGGACCACAAACTACCCTTACCAACAAGAGCAATGAACACAAGAGAGCTATACAAATGGAGGGTAGTTATGTAATTGTATGGAGAGTACAAGATAGAGAGTATGATCTAAGGAAGGATTGTGTGTGGTAATGGATTGGTTTAAGACATTAGGAAGAGTCCAAGAGGAGATCAGACACACATCATTGGACCAAAACTAATAATTCCAAATCTAAATTTTGAAAAGAGAGAGTATTGATTCATCTCCACAAGTGTATATATCTCTTACAAATATAACATATTTTGGTTTAATGGTGAGTAGAAAGAGAGCTTAATTAAGCTGGAGAATCATGAATTTGTGACAGAACATGAAATGAATAGATCTTTGTCCCTACAATGAGTCTTATCATCTTTAAATTTCTTCCTTTTTTTGTGATAAGTTAAGTCACTATATGCCTCACCGTTTGATTGAGACTCAACTCATTCTTCCAATAAATGGTGTCTCTGAATAAATATAAGACCCCCACATNAAAAAAAAAAAAAAAAAAAAAAAAAACTAGTACATGAAACTGAGTTTTTAACCGCTTAAGAAACTCTTATCCAACTTCACTCTTCGTCAAATTCCAAAAGTTCTCAATCGGAAAACAGATTGGTTAGCTAGGAAATATTAAAAATTTGTTCAAAATTTGTTATTTTGTAAACAATATACCATCTTCTTGGATTGATAGTTTAATATAATTTATATGCTGGAAAAAATGAGTTTTTAACTGTAGTTAGTATTTTTTTTCATAACTGAGAAGTTTCAGTTTCTAGGAAACCGCTGATTCCGACTAATGGAAACCGTGCATTATCCATTACATATGGATGGGATCTCCGAGGACACTTCATTTCCATTCACTATAGTCATTTCGATAGTTTTGGAAGTTTAAGTGAAAATAACAAGCGTCTTGTGTTAGAGAGAATCGATTTCTGACCTAGACCAACAAAGCAATTTACTCCTCAAATGAAACAAGTGAACCAAGACTATTTGGTTACCCTGGTTGGTTTTATGGCTTGTTAAATCCACTCACTTCCTCCATTATTTACCTCAGGTTTTACTGAAAATTTTTCCGGTCTAATATGGGATTCCAACTCAAACCAATTGGCAATAAGTGGAGAAATCTATATCTTATATATATTAGACAGAATCTCTTCAAACTTCTGATATAAAATACTATTCCCCTAATACCTCATACTCAGAGTCGCATTGGAATCAAGAATCCATTTTTAGTCAACTAGTTCGATCGACACTATAAGATCAATTTTAGACTCTCTTTATACATCACATTTATCAAGATCTCTCAAAATGCTTAATCTAATCAGGGAAGCTCGAACTCCTAAAACAACCATAGCGTAATCTTCGGGCGTATTTACCATAACTAGTACGACAAATTAGCTGTCACATTTGTCGGAGGACCCATTGATAGTGATAGGATTCAGATCAATCTTTCTATAGCTTTGTCACAGCCAAATCATGGGGACATAAAATCGAAAGTTTACACCTTTATCTTGTCTACAAACCTTTTTCTTGCTCATTATTGCAGATTTTCTCGAGAAATAGCACAATAGTAATAGACCACCCACCGACTAAAACTTCGCCTAATGCAATCCAAAAATTAGGTTTGGCCATTCAGATCTTCGGGTCGAGTTTTTTCGAGTCTGAAACTTTTATATCAGATACTATTTTGGTTTGGTTTTAGATTGGCTCATTTTAGTTCGGGTCAGTTTGGTTCTCAAATTAAAAAATTAAAATTACATGTATACTCAAATACTCAAAAATATTTACAAAATACCACAATAACTAAAAATACAATTTTTAAAAAAGGTTAAAAATACTGAAAAATACTTAAAACATATTTGAATACCAAAATATTCAAAACCTATCTGAAAGTATCTAAAAATACTAAAAAAATACTTATAAAATACTCAATAAAAACTCTAAAAATACCTTTAAAAACCATAAAATCAGGTTTTTGAATACATGTTCGATTCTCAACTCAGATTTGGTTCTTCGATTACAAAAGTTTATGATCCATTTAAATATTTAATCTTTTTAGATTCAGATCTTCTTTTTTAAATCGAGTTCAGGTTCTGTTTTTCGGATCGGGCTATCATGCCCAAAGCGAAAACTCTAACATCAGCAACTTTTTACAAAATCAAATCAGAATTTTTTTAAAAAAATACAAAAGTATATGACCATTTGGGCCCAAAATATAGGGAAATAAAGCCCATAGCGCATTTTTAGGCCTTTTTGGTAAATTTATTGCGCAAAAAGTACGCAAACTGAAAAAAAAAATTAAAAATGAAAAAGAAATCAGGATCTGCTGCGCAAGAGCGTAGTGAATGATACATACGTTATTCTTCATCTTCCTCTTCTTCGAATCTCCTCTTCGACGTCTCTTGTTACTGTGCGCCGTCTTAACCTTACGTGCGCCGTTGGCGCACACTCCTATCTTACGCTCATCTTTCGCTAAATCTACCTCAAACGTTTCCTGTAGTACTACAATCAATCGAATCGATCCAGATTCTCTCGTCGATATCTCTGCTTGTGGCTTGACGCAAGCGATGTCGAAAGCTCGTGTTTACACCGACGTTAACGTGATTCGTCCCAAGGATTATTGGGATTATGAGTCTCTCAATGTTCAATGGGGGTAAGATTGTTTTAACCTAGAAATCTCTCCCTTTTTTCAGCTGAATCTGTAGTTGGTGAGAAATATAATCGATCTTCGAGGGTTTTGCTGAATTTGATTTCAGTTTACTAAGCTAATCTAATGAATTAGGAATTTTGCTTGTAAATTTGGTAAAGTGAAGTTGATACTCGAATTCATGAATTTGGATCTATTAGAAAATGAATTGGGTTTTAATTTTGCTTACTTTGGTAAAGCAATGATGCTTTAGTTGAAGTTTTGATGTTGTTCTTTGCTTTCTCAGTGAGCAAGATGATTATGAGGTAGTGAGGAAGGTTGGGCGAGGAAAGTATAGTGAGGTTTTCGAGGGCGTGAATGTGAACAGCAAGGAGAAGTGCATAATCAAAATCCTGAAACCTGTTAAGAAAAAGAAGGTGAATTCTCTTACAATGTTTTGGATTTGATAAGTTTGGATGTTTAAGATTGTTTTACTGAATCAATTTATGATATTGTTCGTAGATAAGAAGAGAGATTAAAATACTTCAGAACCTCTGTGGTGGACCAAATATTGTCAAGCTGCTTGATGTTGTTAGAGATCAACATTCAAAAACTCCAAGCTTGATATTTGAATATGTCAACAGTACAGACTTTAAAGTTCTCTATCCTACGTTGACTGATTACGACATTCGTTATTATATCTATGAGCTGTTGAAGGTAAAACTTTGGTATCGTTTGGAATATAATATTTGATTTGACTTTTATACTCATGTGTCCTTCGACTACTTGTTGTAGGCATTGGACTTCTGCCATTCACAAGGAATAATGCACAGAGATGTTAAGCCTCACAATGTTATGATTGACCATGAGCTGCGTAAGCTTCGTCTTATAGATTGGGGTCTCGCTGAGTTTTACCACCCTGGCAAAGAGTATAACGTCCGTGTTGCCTCAAGGTATGGTTTTTGTGTATCTCTTAATTCCTTGTTTTGGGGTGTAGCAAAGCTTTACATTGATGTTATCTCCTAATGCTTACTAGATACTTTAAGGGACCTGAACTTCTTGTGGACTTACAAGACTATGACTATTCGTTGGATATGTGGAGCCTTGGTTGTATGTTTGCTGGGATGGTAAGTGCATGATGTAACATTTTAAATACTATCCTTTCTCTCAGAATCGTTATTGTGGTGGTCGGGTTTAATATGTAACTATTCCTCATATCAGATATTCCGCAAGGAACCTTTCTTTTACGGTCATGACAATCAGGATCAACTAGTGAAAATTGCCAAGGTATATCACGATCAACTTCAATTTTGGAAGATCTCCCGTTTCCATTGTCTTCATGAACTTACGTTTTAATTCGCAGGTGCTTGGGACGGATGAGTTGAATGCGTATCTGAACAAATACCAGTTAGAACTTGAGCCTCAACTTGAAGCACTTGTTGGGCGGTACGTGAATCTTTCAATCCTTATATTGTAATCTCTTAGCTTCTAAATTTCCATGTAATGAGCTAAAAGCTAAGATTACAAACCACACAGGCATAGCAGGAAACCTTGGTCCAAATTCATCAACGCAGACAATCAACATTTAGTCTCACCAGAGGTTTACTCCTTTCATTAAGTCCTCTTCATAAGAAAATGGTTTTACTTTGGTTCTAACGAGTTGTGTCTTAAACTGTGTAGGCAATTGATTTCCTTGACAAGCTACTCCGGTACGATCATCAAGACAGATTAACTGCAAAAGAAGCAATGGTACGTATGCTTCTGAATACAAACTATAAAAAGGCAAACATTGCAATCAAAAATAACATTTGCGTTGTTAATTTGATAACAGGGGCACGCTTATTTTGCCCAAGTTAAGGCAGCAGAAACCAGCAGAATGAGAAGTTAATGAAACACAAAAGAGTTGTTGAGAACTCTTGTCGTGATGGTAATGTTCATCTTTTTTATTTTTAAGTATTTAAAAAACAAGTGTGTATGTGTTTTTCTTCCAACTTTTAAACAATTTTATCATGAGTTCGAATGTCTAAAACGTGCTTTAATTATGTCTTACGTTTAATTTAGGTATATTGGTATCATATATATAAAGCAGATGAAAAAATTGATATCAATATAGTGT
Source organism: Lepidium aucheri (assembly GCA_900406435.1). NCBI lineage: Eukaryota > Viridiplantae > Streptophyta > Magnoliopsida > Brassicales > Brassicaceae > Lepidium > Lepidium aucheri. Next base: position 29,134 of record OVBA01001723.1, on the reverse strand, counting down.
TTAGGAATTCATGTGCAAGTTGGGACGAAATTGTTGGAATGTGATTGGTATTCCACCTCGGAAATTGGTTCTTTTAGTCTATTATAAATGTTACGAGGATTAATATGTCAATTGGTTTTGAGATAAAAACTCATAATTTATCATGGAGAGCTTTTTATAGAAAGAGGAAGAAGCAATTTACCACTTCAACGAATTGATTCTGCTCTCGAGTATTCAGGTTTGGTATTTCAAGTTAATTATAACGAGAAGCACATAAGTCAATAACAACCATTATTCGGAAAGACCCCATAAGTCTCATCAATTTGTTATGAGCCGTGTCTGAAAAAGATAGAAGATTCGCCGGTAATTGACGAATACTCTCAGAGCAGAATCAATTTGTTGAAGTGTTAAGGTGCTTCTTCTTTCTGTAAAAAGCTTTCTAGGGCTTACTAGAGCATATAATTCCGGTCCAATAGATATGCATGATAATATGTGTATGTAAACATGCATTATGTCTGTTGTGGGTCTTTTTGAAATGTTAGATTATGCCACTTTATCATTGGTCTTTTGAAATGTTATATTATGCCACTATTGCCAATTAGTTTTAAGCCGTGTTTGAAAATCAGGATATGCAGACACTAGCCGATTAATTTTTAGGACAATTGGATGGATTAGGTGGTTATTATATCTAAAAGAATAAAATGATATTTAGGCGATTGAAACGATGATTAATTGATTTAAACAGTCATATTGAAAATTTAATAGAAATAAATTATAAAAAAAGAATAATTTGTTTTTTTGTTTAACTTAAAAAAATATTTTAAAAATAAATGATTATACGTTTCCTAATGATTAATTTAAATTCATATGATTCATATTATTTGTTATATTTACACTGTATATAGTTAATTTATCATATAAAATATAATCTTTAATAAACGGTGTAAATTGCCTAGAATTTGACTACTCATTTTAGGCGCTAAGCTACAGGTTACTGTAGTGGTTTTAAGTTGGAGAAATGGAAGAAAATTTGGGTATTTGTTATATGGGCTGCACAATTTGTATATGATTTAATGGGCTTTTGTTTTGTAACAAAGTGGGCTTAAGTGGCCCAATAATGATTGCTATATCACTGGCATGTGGAAAGACTTGAAGGTGCCCGCGAAAACTGCGTGCAAGAGAACATATGCCACGTGGCGAGAGACAGACACCACAAGTCTCAGAAGAAACAAAAACTAATTAAACTGATTCTCACTGGTTCTGTGGTTATGAATTTCCTGTTCTTTTCAGGTATACTCTGCTCCACGTACCTCTAATCTTCAATCAACGAGCACCCTCAGAAGAAATCTGATCAAGCCATGCTCAGGTTAATCGCTAATTACCCTTTAATTCCTAAGAAATCCCACCAAGTTAGTAAGCTTGGGAGTTACTATGGTTCTTCATCGATCATCAAATATGGTGGAATCAGTAATGATGGTGAGAAGAACAAGAAGCAGCTTCTTCTAAGAGTTTCAGTGAAAGCATTGAAAGATGAAGGTAATAATGGAGGTGGAAGTATGAGTTTCTCTGGACAAAGTTGGGATCCTAGTTCAGAGATTGAAGTTCCTTCAGACCAAAGACCTGTATGTATAACTACTTCTGCTTTGTTTGACTATAGATGAGATCTTTAATGTAATTTCTGTTTTGATTTTGGTTTATAGGTGAATGAGTATTCATCATTGAAGGAAGGAATGTTGTATTCATGGGGAGAATTGGGTACAAGTCAATTCTTTCTTCGTCTTGGTGGTCTTTGGTTGGTTACTTTCACTGTACTTGGAGTTCCTATTGCAGCTGCTAGCTTTAATCCTTCCAGAGTGAGCTTTTGAAACAGAGCTTTATGTGTTAACAGATTGTAATATTTATGTAGTTTCTATTGAAAAATGTTACAGGAACCTTTGAGATTTGTTTTGGCTGCAGGGACAGGAACGTTATTCCTGGTCTCATTGATTGTCTTGAGAATTTACCTGGTACTGAAACTGCCCTGCTTTACAGAGAGGTCTTGCTTGAATGATTTGATGTTGATTACGGTATTTTTTGTTAAGGGATGGAGTTATGTTGGAGATAGACTACTTTCTGCGGTTATTCCATATGAAGAGAGTGGATGGTATGATGGACAAATGTGGGTGAAGCCACCAGAGGTTAGCTACTTATAAGTCATTAGCAGTCTCCATAGTTGTTTAGACCTGCAAAACTGAAGAACAAAGCAACTGATTAATATACTGTGACTTGATTTGCATTTGTGTTTTAAGGTGTTGGCTCGAGACAGGTTGTTAGGTTCTTACAAGGTAACAAGACAAGAACAATGTTACTTATGTTATGTTTACAAAGAAGAAGAAGCTAATAAACAAAAACTTTGTGGTTTTCAGGTGAAGCCAGTGATTAAGATGCTCAAACAAACATTAGTAGGAACAGGAGCTTTACTTGTTTCAGCATTTGTGCTATTCGTTTTCGCAACACCAGTGGAAGATTTCTTCAAAAACACTCTAAGATCTAACGAAAACCAACAAGAAGTTTCCATTTCAAAAACCAACAAGTTCAATATGAGGTAAGTAACGTGAATCTGCAGGACTCAATACATGTTTTTGAAAGCAAAACTTAGCTGTTTCACTTACACACTTGCAGAAAAGAACAACTGCTTAGGTTACCTGTAGATGTTGTGACTGATGATGACCTAGCAGCAGCCGCGGCTGAGGCTGCTGATGGAAGACCTGTGTATTGCAGAGACCGTTACTACCGTGCATTAGCCGGTGGTCAATACTGCAAATGGGATGATCTTGTTAAGTAGTTCAACGACATAGAATAAAATCACACCACTTTGTAATATTTCTCAGTTTTGATCAAATGTGGCTTAATTAGCCTCATTGTCACTGAATATTGAATGATACCATACAGATTGTTTAAGTTCTGTGATAAATCAGCAGCTAACTGAAAAACTCAAAAAAAAAAAATCAAAAATGAGTGAAAAATGAAGTTGTGAAGGATATAGTCCACAAGTTTATCAAAAATAAATCAAGAAAATAGTAAAATTTATGAATTCTAAATAATGAACACAAAGTAGACGATCTCGCTCCTCGTGTTAGAGAGGTAGCTTTTGATTCATGATGTAAACTGAGTATTATTCTCTTTTGTTTGGTTGAGCGATTGAATCTTGAGATTGCATCTGTAAGTTCATATCCATCTAATAGGTCATTTTTGTTTCTCTTATGTTGTTAATGGTGCTTAAATTTTCGTTTCTGATTCTGGAAACAAAGACACTTTTGCATATATCTGATAAATTTGGTCTATCATGATGTACTACTTGCTCCTTAAGATGATATGAAGTAGCATTGGAATGGTTTATAGTCGAGCTGCTTGTGTGCATCATTTATGTGATCATTTAGAACTAAGATTTGTAATTTGAAGAATATTGTTCTGATTTTTCTTGTAATTTGTGAGAGATTGATTCTGTGTTTAGCGTAAAAGGATAAACTTCAGGTTTTACACTCTGGTGGTCTTTCTATGAAAGGTTGTATAGTAGTGAGATATAAGTCCAAGAACCTAATTTTGAGTTTAGTATGCTTAGCAGATTGTTCTAGTGCTTAAGTTTCTTGTGTTTTTTTTGGTTTGCATAAGAAACAAGCTTTAGGTATAATTGGTTTCTTATACTATCTATAACTATCTGTACACATATCATCGTAAGCCAAAGCTTCACTAAAAGAACAGAGTTTAGGAAGCACGAGTTATTGTTTGCTCTGCCAGTAGTCAAATCAATAATCCACTCATGAATATAAACACAAAGAAGTCAGGTCCATAGAAAATTAGCATAGAAAAACAAATAACATTTAGATATATCTCAAAGCTTCATGGATTCTAGATTCGTAGTTTTCAGATTGATACCTTTTGGTACATCATTCGACAACCTTAACCACCCAAAGCTGTCTTTAGCTTTCTTTGTATGAATCACAATCACAATGTAAACATTCATCATGATACACATGAAAGCCACCATTGACATAAACAAGCTAAGGTTTCTTCTGTTGGGAAATTGATGTAGATGTTGAAGTATAGCATACCAAGTGACATACTAGCAATATCGCAGAAATACAATCGGATTAGATGTCTGTAGCCATTTGTTCGTTGTCTTGTGATTATGAAGAAGTCAAGGTTCCTCATTTGTTCTTTTTCTCTTCTTCTGAAAAGATAATTTTTTGTCTAATTCCATACAACATATCTCTGAAAAATATGTATTATACTCATAGATTTATTCAAAGTGCTTCTGATATTCGTAGCATTGCCATTATTCTTAACCAATTAATTGTTCATACATGACCAATACTTCACCTACCCCTGTTCTCATGTTTTACCTTCTCGTTCTCTCCTGATAAATCAACAACCATATTTTCCAATGAACCTGAATTCTTTGATCATGGTGATGACGTAGAGCTCAATCCAATAATCGTCACCCGCTGACTTTGACTCTGAAGGCAAACCAACAACAACACAATTTCCAATCACCGTGGCGATCACCGATTTACGCCGCCATAGCTCCGTCAACACTTCTCCACCTTGTCGGAAATAATCATTCGCGAAGTTCTATTTGTCCGACACAGTTTTCCAAAATCCCCGACTAAAAACAAAGCATTATTTGAACCAAAAATCACGTAAAATCATATATGGATTCTCAAAATAATCACCTAAAATCACCTAATTATTTGCTTAAATAAAAAATAAAAAATAAAGTAAATCACGCCAAACATCTTATAACTCTCCTAAAATCTCTCCAAATCTCCCAAAATTCAAATCCTATTAAATCCTTTAAAATTTATGTTTCAATACACCCCCTTAGCCTGTTTTTCTTAGATTTGTGATAAACCTAAATTAGTTTACATAGTTTGTAGAAACTAAAATGTTTTTATCTCTTTAAAACATTTATTATAGTAGAAAAAACTGCAATGATTTTCTTCCTAAACTGTGAATATTAATTTAAGATCAGAACCTTTATGTTGAAGGATTTCCTATATACACAAGTGTCCTATTAAAAATAATCATGAATCCAACTGATTTGATTTACAACTCTGTCAAGAAAATTATACAAATGTATTATATAAGAAATAAAATAACCTTTACAAAACTAAGAAATATTTATCAAGAAAAATTTCATTATTATTGCTTTTGGTAGATTACCTTGAAAGCAAATCGTATTAAAAATTTCTAATGACAAAAGTTAAAGTAGCTCTTAGTTTTTTGGTTGCAACTATTTCTAATTAGTATCGGTGTTTATTTGATGAGAACCACATCTTTGTCTCAATCCAATATACAAATTAAAATTTATACTCTTGTAACCACCATTTTTACTACTTAATAAAACAAAATCTTCTACTTTATCTTTCTTTTAATTTATGTGTTAACCTCATTACAAACATCACCTATAAATATGCATAGAACTAAAGCTCTTTTTCTTACGTTAATTTCAATTTGAAGATTTTCAAAATCAGTGGTGATTTCGCACAAAATATTAGCTTCATTTACTTTCTTTTTTATTCTATTACTTTTTGTTCTTATCACCTTCTTTGTGCGTTACTGTCAAAACGCATATATATATATATACATATATATTTGTACAAATATTTCACATGTTTCCTAGTTCTCATACATATATCATACATATATCGTTTGCTAAACTCATACATTTATGCATGAAAATTAAGAATTGTTTTTAGATTGTAAATATTGTGTGTATGTATGTTACGTAATTTTGTGTATAATCAAACTTTTAGAAAATTTCACTTATATATATCGTGTTTAATATTAAAAATAAACTGGAGCTAGACTCTTTTTTATGTTACAATGAACTTAATTTATTACATTTATTGAATACAGTCAATAACTTTTCAATATATTAACTTAATTATTTATATGTATTACTATATATAATTTTACAGGAACTTAAATGGTATAACAACGCAATAGAGAAACAAAGATAATATATAAACTCTAAACTCTATTTATAAAAAATGAGTATGAAAATAATATCGAATTTATAATTTATCTAAAATAAGGGTAAAGTGGGTGAAAATGATTTTATGAAAGTATAATCCACAAATTTATAAAAATTTAGGTTAATATTGTAAATATTATAATAAGTGTATGACTAATAACAAAAATGCACCTTGTTTAAACTTTCTAAGAGACGTCAAATATCTCAAAAACCAATCCCAAGAAATATCATTTTCTCAATCCACAATACCAAATGTAATAGGATAAAACTCAAAATTACCATCTTGGGCTAAAGCACCCAGTAAAGTTTCTCTAAATTTGGATTTTAAAAAAGTCCACTCGACAGATATTACTCTTCTCATCAGTTGGAAACCCCTAATTGATGCACCAAATGCCAAAAATGCATATTTAAATTTCGGGATAAATTTCTTATCAACATCAACTTAAATATAGGTAACAGACCCAGGATTCTTTAACCTAATCATGTGAAACCATTTAGGTATCAATTCATGACTAGTAGCAGGTAAACCCCTAACAATTAAAGATGCATATTGTGATGCTTTCCAAGCCTTTATATAAGGAACAACAATCCCATGGTCAAACATAAATTTTCGAGTCAGTTGTTTAGGTTTCAAAGGCTACTTCCCGAGTTCAAAATGATTACTAACCATACTCCCTAAAGTTTTTACACTAGATTAACACGTCGAACAGATGAATCACAAGAATGCTCACTTAGATTTTTACGACAAAAAAAATCAATCTTTCAGAACAGGTAGCGCAAAAAATCCATAAACATGTTTTATCTACGCAATGAAGAATATACCGGAATGAGTCAGACTTCACAGTTCAAAACTCAAAACCAATCTCTATAGAATATATATATGTACAAATATTTCACATGTTTCCTAGTTCTCACACATATATCGTTTGCTGTTTTTTTGTTAGTGATTGTGATTTTCGTATGAGTTTTCGTATATTTATGCATGAAGATTAAAAATTGTTGTTAGATTATAAATATTGTGTGCATGTATGTTCGTAATTTTGTGTTTAATCAAACCTTTAAAAAAAATCACTTATATATGTCGTGTTTAATATTAATAACAAACTCTAGCTAGACTCTTTTTTGTGTTACAATGAACTTAATTTATTACATTTATTGAATACATGCAATAACTTTTCAATCTATTAACTTAATTATTTATATGTATTGTTATATATAATTTTACGGAAACTTAAATGGTATAACAACGCAACAAAGAAACAAAGATAAAATATAAACTCTAAACTCTATTTACAAAAAATGAGTATAATAATAATATAAAATTTATAATTTATCAAAAATAAGCGTAAAGTAGGTGAAAATGATTTTATGAAAAATATGATCGACAAATTTATATTAAAAAAAGTGAGTATAAAAACCAAAAAAAAATCTATATGTATTCAAAAATAAGTAAAAATAGGTAAAAAGTTATTTTATGAAGGCTATGTTCAAAAACTATAAGATTCATTATACTTGATGATAAAAGCACTGAACAGAACTATGTTAAAGAACTATTATTGATTGAAACCGGCAAAATCACGATATGGATTTACCATTAAAATCCAATGTGAAGAACTTGCTGACTAATAATGGTAGACACGGACCATGACATTAACACAAAAGACTTTGCTTTTGGATTGAATAAACTGTGTACACACAGATGTTATAAGAAAACAAAAAACAAAGTGTGTACATTAAGACATTATATATAATGCGGACACGCATGTAACTATGCATACCAACAGAGAAGAGTCACGAGTTCCTAGATTCTTGTATTCATCTTAGCTCGAGGTAAGACAATTTTGTTGACTTCACTCCTACTGTATACATGGATTCATATTGTACCGTACTCAATCCGACTATGTTCGGCATTTGGTTCGGTTCGGATGAAATTCGAGTTTTTGAATTTATTTGTTTATAGATTTTTGTTTTGAATTAAATCAAAAAACATGTTGGTTCGGATTGATTTATAACATAATTTTATTTAGGTCTAAATAAAATAATTGAAACTGAAAACTTGAACCGAAATTGACCTAAGAAAATAAATATTGGGTAGAACCTGAAACCTAGAAAATAGTCTATGGATATCTAATTGAGCCGAATATATATAAACATATATGAGATTTTAGAGTTATTTTCGAAAAAAAATTATGATGTTTAGGTATTTAAGAGTATTCAAATATTTTTGGGTAAATAATTATATTTAAGATGTAAAATACTCAAATGTATAGTAAAATCATAAAGATTTTTCTAATATTTATATCCTATCCAAAAAAGAACAGGTACAAAAGTCAAATCAAATTATATTTGATTTTGAAATGGGTACAGAAAATATGGATCCAAACCAACATAAAATAGAGTAGAACTAAATCAAACACGGACTGAAATATATATGGTTCTAAATAGATACAAAAATTTCGTACCCAAAAACCTGAAACCCGAATAAATATTACATAAAACCGACTAAAATACCCAAATACAGAGGCCTAATTTAATTATAATGGTTCGGTTTTTTCAATTTAGTGACATAGTTTCATATATTTCAAACCGATTATAATCCCAACCGATAACAAAATCAAATCAATTCCAATCGGTTTTAAACAAATAACACAAATCAACCCAAAATATGTAAATTTTTGGTTTGGTTGGTTCGGTTTACATTTGGTTTGAACCGAATGTCCACGCCTACGTGAAAACCATTAATCGGTTTGAGATAAAGACTTTTGAGATTTTCTATAAATGTGGAAACTGATTAAATTATTAGTGTAGGCTGTATTTGGCAGGAAATTGGTATGTTATGTTGTTGGGAAATAAGAAGAAAATAATTTATGGAGTTTAAGAGATTTGATTAATACAACTACTTATTTTATTATTCTTAATAATGGTCACATGTTCGTGAATTAATATCTACTTGTTGCGACTCATCTGTCCCAACTGTCATAAATTGAATTCAACGAATAACATATTAATTTACAGTTTATATATCAGTTAGATATACAATATAGTTTTCACGTAATTAATATGAATATTGGTTAAGATAAGGTTTATAATGATTTCATAATTATTTTGTATGTAACATCGAGTTTAATGCAGATGAAATCCGTCGTATAATATTTGGGACGAAGTATTAAGATATGGAATCTTAAGATCGGACGGTTGAGTATGATTTAGGTATGGATAATTTGCATATTAGAGATATGTGGCACGTTATGACACGTGGGCAATAATCCCAAAAGTTGTGCTTAGATCCAAATCGTGTTCTCACTTGCGCGTTACGTATGTATGTATTCTATTTATTTCGATTCCTAATATTATATTCTCGTTATAACGTTTGATTTGATTATTTTGATTGTCTTTTTAGATTGTATTTATTTAGTTTATTAGAGTCGTGTTGATATTTTGAAATATTGTTTTCAAAATTTATTTTAGAATTCGAAATCCAAACTTAAATCAATTCGAAGTAGAGAAACCAGATCTCACAAAATACTCAAATAGGTTCTAAATCTATATACCCAAAAAATCAAACCGAGTTTGAAACAAAACCAAATCAAAAACCAAATTTTAGTTTTGTAAAATTTTCTTTTTTTTGTTGTAATTTTTGTATAGAAATATTCAAACTTGAACTCGATCTATATCGAATCAAACCATAAATAAAAAGTATTCAAATAAATCTTAAATCAAAATAACCAAAATATCAAATTAGAATTACCGAGCTCGACAAAATACCATAAATAAGTCTTAAATCCATATACTCGAAAAATCGAATTTAAACTTGAATCCGAATCGAATCAAAAATCAAATTTGTTTTTGATATATGTTTATTAAATTTAAATTTTTTTAGAGCTTTTAATATTAAATCTTTATTAATTTTGAAATTATATATATAAATTTATAGCCAAACCTACTTTAAACTTATTTTTAAGAATTATTATGAACCATAAATTAATTTGACTCTAAATTTTATAACATGTCTAGTCTCTTATTTTAATATATAAAAAATATATAGTGGAAATGAATCAAATTCATTTGTGTAAGTATACGCGTGAATCATAATAATTTATATATTTATACACTTTTAGTAGTGGAACTAATATCAAGCTATATTTGTTTGCTCAAACTAAACTAAAAATACATATATTAAAATTTTGTTAAGATTTGGTTTCTGTACACGAATAAACCAAGAGATAAACTATTCGAATTACACCTAAAACCACTATTTCATTTTGACCTTTGAGTGACAATTTGATTCATATAATTTTACTTTAAATAAATATACAAAGGTTATTATTATGTGTAGACACACAACAACATTGTTTGGGTATTGATTGGTTAAACAAGTACACCTACAAACTACGTATTTACTAAATGTTTTAGTGAGTCATTAGTCACTAATTAGTCATATTTCGTAATACATATATAGATTTTAACCTATTTTTATAACAAAACTTTATGTAATTTATATCGTACTGATTCGAAAACATTGGACATGAAAAATTAATTAAGAATCTTCGAATATATAGTTTAAAAAGGTTTTTGTTTTTTTAATATTGAACCACAATTGGCCAGGTCATTAGTAAAGTTCCTATATAATGTAAGTGGTATTACTCGATTTTTGGATGTGCAAGTGTATCTGCCATTTAGTAAACTTACCGTCTGCCATTTGAATAAATGCCACTTACAAAGAAAAAAAACTTCTTTAACTTCAAACAAATACCACAATGATTTTTATCCTTGTTCTAAAAATCCCCGCTTAGTAATTAGGTCCACTATATCCGCCTCGGTTACCGATTAATCTTTTTAAAAAATCATTTATCCAATTATTCTTCATCTAATCCAAATATTTCCATTTAATTTTGCATAATCTAATTTTTTATATTGCAAGTATAAAAAGCTTCTTTTTATTATTTTTAAGACTTATAGATTAGAAATGTTTTATGTTCTATAGTAATTTATGTTAAATTTTTTAATAAACCTAACAAATTATGTATGAGAAGTATGTTTTAATGTGTGTACTAATATTTTGAAAATATATATAAATATTTAATTATAGTGGACTAATATGGTTTAAAAATATTAAGATAGTCCTAAAACTAATCTCTAATTAATTTTCAATTTTAATTTGATTTTCTAATTAATCACTAAGTATCCGACTAGCACCTAGCGATATTTTCAACAAGGGTTTTTATAAATCACATGACATAATGATTCTAATTAATTTCCTCTATATATTAAGCCATCTTAATTATATAATAATCACAGTACAAAATTAGAGAAAAACGATAATAAAGCAAACAGAATCTCGAGATAAATATGTACTACTTAACAACAACAAAAATCTTGTAGTAATTATAAAATCTTTTAACAAAATAAAAATCTTGTATTAATAAGTAATTTCTCAATGTGAACACAAAATGTAAAAGTATCTTCAGTAATTTATCTTTTAAGGAAAAAAAAATTAATTTAAATAGTATGAGGAAAAAATAAGTTTTAAAGTGAAATAATTAAGAGTAAATATATTCCCTCATTTAGTTTTTTTCCCTAAACCATTAGAAATAAATTAAACATAGGCTTTAAGAAAATTTAAAGAGAATAAATAAAAAAAAAAAAGGAAAAACAAAAAAACAAAAAAAGAATAGTCATTACTGTAAAAAGAAAGAAGAAGAAGAAAGAGTGGACATAACAGTCTTAAGTGGTTCCTTACTACACATCCATCCATATCTTCTTCTCTTTTAGCTTCTGTATTTAAATCTCTCTCTTCTCTTTATCTCTCAAATCAAAGAGACAAAGAGAGATCTCACCACAAAAAGATGATCATGTCTTCTTCTTCTTCTTCTTCGTTTCTCTATTTCTTTCTCCTTCTTTCTCTTTGCACCATTAATGGAGCTCAACAAGGAACTTACATCGTTCACATGGCTAGATCTCAAATGCCTTCAAATTACGAACTCCATTCTCACTGGTACGATTCATCTCTCAGATCTGTTTCTAACTCAGCTGAGTTACTCTACACTTACGAAAACGCAATCCATGGATTCTCCACTCGTCTTACTCTTGAAGAAGCTGAATCTCTCATGACTCAACCTGGTGTTATCTCTGTTTTACCAGAGCATCGTTATGAACTACACACAACTCGTACTCCACTTTTTCTAGGTCTTGATGATCACACCGCAGATCTATTCCCTGAAACTGGCTCATACAGCGATGTTGTTGTTGGTGTTCTCGATACCGGAGTTTGGCCTGAGAGTAAAAGCTATTCCGATGAAGGATTTGGTCCGATTCCATCTACTTGGAAAGGAAGTTGCAGTACTGGAACTAATTTCACTGCTTCTCACTGTAATCGGAAACTAATCGGTGCGAAATTCTTCTCTAAAGGTTATGAAGCAACAATGGGACCAGTTGATGAATCTAAAGAATCTAGATCTCCTAGAGATGATGATGGTCATGGAACTCATACTTCATCAACAGCTGCTGGATCCGTTGTTGAAGGAGCTTCCCTCTTAGGTTACGCTTCAGGAACAGCTCGTGGAATGGCTCCAAGGGCTCGAGTTGCGATCTATAAAGTTTGTTGGCTTGGTGGTTGTTTCAGCTCTGATATTTTAATGGCGATTGATCAAGCTATCTCTGATAACGTCAATGTTTTGTCTATGTCACTTGGTGGTGGAATGTCTGATTATTACAGAGATGGTGTTGCAATTGGAGCTTTTGCTGCAATGGAGAAAGGGATTTTGGTCTCTTGCTCTGCTGGTAATGCAGGTCCAGCTTCTTTCAGTTTATCAAACGTTGCTCCATGGATTACAACTGTTGGTGCTGGTACTTTAGATCGAGATTTTCCGGCGTTAGCTGTTCTCGGTAACGGGAAGAATTTCACCGGAGTTTCTTTGTTTAAAGGAGTTGCGTTACCGGATAAATTGTTCTCTATTGTTTATGCTGGTAATGCTAGTAACGCTACTAATGGTAATTTGTGTATGGCCGGAACCCTAATTCCAGAGAAAGTGAAAGGGAAAATCGTCTTCTGCGATAGAGGTGTGAATGCTAGGGTTCAAAAAGGAGATGTGGTTAAAGCATCTGGTGGAATCGGAATGATTTTAGCTAATACGGCGGCGAATGGTGAAGAGCTTGTAGCAGATGCACATTTGTTACCAGCAACCACCGTAGGAGAAAAAGCCGGTAACATTATCCGCCATTACGTTACGACGGATCCAAATCCAACCGCTTCGATTTCGATTCAAGGAACTGTAGTTGGTGTTACACCATCTCCAGTAGTTGCAGCGTTTAGCTCACGAGGACCAAATTCAATCACAGCAAATATACTTAAACCGGATTTGATTGCTCCCGGAGTCAATATCCTCGCCGCTTGGACCGGTGATGCTGGACCAACCGGACTAGCTTCCGATTCTCGCCGTGTGGGATTCAATATCATCTCCGGAACTTCGATGTCGTGTCCTCATGTTAGTGGTTTAGCTGCTTTACTCAAAGCGGTGCATCCGGAATGGAGTCCGGCGGCGATTAGATCGGCTCTTATGACCACCGCGTATAAAACCTATAAAGACGGTAAACCACTACTCGACATCGCCACCGGAAAACCATCCACACCGTTCGATCACGGTGCAGGACACGTGTCACCGACCACTGCAATCAATCCAGGACTAATTTACGATCTAACAACTGAAGATTACTTAGATTTTCTCTGCGCATTGAACTACACATCATCACAAATTAGAAGCGTTTCGCGACGGAATTTCACTTGCGATCCAAGCAAATCGTACTCCGTCGCCGATTTGAATTATCCATCATTCGCCGTGATGGTTGACGAAGCTAGCGCGTATAAATACACGCGCACTGTAACGAGCGTTGGAGGAGCTGGGACTTATACGGTTAAAGCGATTTCGGAGAGTACCAAAGTCAAAATTTCGGTTGAACCGGCGGTTTTGAATTTTAAAGAAGCGAATGAGAAGAAATCGTATACGGTAACGTTTACGGTAGACTCGTCATCAAAGTTGTCTGGATCTAATAGCTTTGGGAGTATTGAATGGTCAGATGGTAAACACGTGGTGGGAAGTCCCGTGGCTATTACCTGGACATAGAAAGTGTTTTACTAATGTCGTTTTTATGATAAGAAAACTTTGTTTAGCAAAAACGGCATGCACTCTGTTTAAGGCTTGTTTAGTTTGTTTTCGGAATCTCTCTCTGTTTTATCTTTCTAATTATAAAAACAAAATATATTCACCGGCCCACAACACTAGCTTAGTCACTAGATTTAATCATTAAAACATATTCAGATGATTAAGTAAAAATCAGTGTTCAAATTATCGGTCTACGTCTGCTTAGACTGTTTGGATTATAATAAATTGGGATGAATTATTCAAACATATAATTTGATAGTATTGATTACTTCTGGACATAAAAATAAGAACCAAAATATCAAATCAAACCGACTGAAACATAAGGAACCGAATCGAACTGGAATCAAACGGTTCCAAAATTTAAAAACCGAAAGAACTGGAACTAAATAGGTGTAGAACCCAAAATCAAACGGGTATCCAAAAGAATCAAAACATAATTATATATTTCTAAATAATTATTTATATAGAATTTAATAATCTAAATATTCAAAATTATAAATATAAAAATCCATAATTACTTTAAAAATTTAAAATATTCAATTTATATAATTAATTTGTAGAAGTTTAATGATGTTATTGATTTTTTAAGAAAGAAATTAGATAGAAGTATTCGAACCAAAACCAAACCAAATTTGAATAGGTATCTATTGGTTATTTTGAGTTTGGAACTGAAAGTATTGGAATCAAAACTGAACCAAACCAAAATTTGATAAATATCAATTAGTTATTATTTTTCAGAATCAAAAGAACCGAATTAAACCGAAATGAAGTTTCGAATGCCAGGACTAGTTTTGATGGTAGTTAAATAGTGTATGTGATGAATAATCCATTTAGGTGTTATATTAATTTAAAGATAAAGTCACTATAAGTTTTATAAAAACTAAAATATATATATATATATCAATAAGTTTATGTCTAAATGACATAAAATTATATATTATTTTAAAACTAAATTTTTATTTTTATTTATTAATAAATCATATAGTTTCAAATTATTTCTTATTTTTTATATAAAATAAAATATAATTTATTATAAAATTATCTAAATTACTTTAAATCATGTAGGTTCTGCCTAAAATTTCTAGGCACCATGTGGAAGGTGATGCAGTCTGAAACTTTGTTTAGCAAAAACGGCATGGAGTCTATTTAAGGCTTGTTGAGTTTGTTTTTGGAATTTCTTGCTGATTTATCTTTCTGATTATGCAAAGGAAATATATTCACCGGCCCACAACACTAGCTTGGTTTCTAGATTTAATCATTAAGAATATTCAGATTGATTAGGCAAACAAAATATACAGAAAATAGCTAAAAGTAGAGTTTCTAGATTATGAAATTTGTCAAAGGCATGCATTAATTATCAATAATTATACATGTCGGTCAAAAGCATTTGTCTGACACTTATCAAAAAGCAAAAGCATGCTTAGATTTCGGTGATTAATGGGCTTTTTACAAGTACGGTGTTATTTAATGGGCTTTAAAAGTACGGTGTTTAAATGGGCTTTTATAAGCACGGTGTTATTTAATGGGCTTTATATTGATAAGCCCACATGTGTTTGAAACCTCACCACTATAAATAGGGCTGCTGCATATTCTCCTAAACTATACACCACCTTTTTTTTTTCTCTTCCTCAGTATTTATCCCAAAATTATTATAATTTTTGTAATTTAACTTAAATTTTCTCTACTCTTTATAATTTAATATGATTTTTTTATTAAAAAACTAACTAAATTTCATTGATTTCATTAATCAAATCCAATCTTTAACCTAAATTATCGTTAGTTTTATCGATTTTCTCCATACCAAACTGTAATTTTATCATTTTTTCAAAAAAAAAATTCCAACATAGTTGCATTCAGTAGATTAATTGAAATAGTCAATGTTGTGGAATATAATTAACAAAAGACTGATTTCTGTAATTTTATCATTTCTTTCAAATTTAAATATATTTTTATTAATCATGATTACTAAACCATTAAATATATTTGTAATATACTGTGATTGTAGCTCGAATAATAGAGAAACATTACAAGTTTGAAGAAAAATGAAAAAACTAGAATTTGATTCGGAGAAAATTGATAAAAAATAATAATGACAATTTTGGTTGGTAAATCGACTTTAATTAATAAATTTAGTTAATTTTAAAGAAACCCAAAATTTAAGTTAAACTAAGACGATAAAAAATTTAGGTTGAATTATATAGAGTATAATAAGTTTGAGATGTATACCAAAAAACCAAAAATACAAAGTGATCTAGTGTGAAATAATATAATATGAGAAATAATATGCAGCCAGCCTTAAATATCAACTTATGGTATTTTACAAATATTTGTGTATCCACAAATGTTAACTCATGATGTCGTTTTCATAAATTAAAGATCTTAAGTTAGAGATTAATGGACAAGTGTATACTATATTATGCCTTCCATTGGCGAATAGTGGTTCACGTTGCATGATTCTAAACATCTTAAAGATTTTTAAACCAAATATTAGGCCTACACGATTAACGATATCCACAAAGCTAATCAAACATTCATTACCATGAGTATACATCACTACTTAAGTACCTTGAATGTTTAATTATGAGATTTGAATATATATATATATATAATAATATAAAGAAAGAAAGTAGAAACGAGAACATATTACGTCGTTTATTTCGACCCTTTATTCATACAACAAGACAAAAAATAAAATGACACAAAGCTATTTATGAGTCACAAGCAATTCACAATTGTGCCCATCAATTTACTAAATAAAGTATTTTTAACAAAATAAAATAATTAACTTTAAGCTAAAAACAGCTTTTAGAGATGGGTTGATAGTTGATGATTCTTTTTACCCGGTTTTGTCATTTTTGATGAGCAAATATGATCGTTGTTTGAAAGATTTATCGACAATATTCAATTCATCAATATTAATTAAGTTCATGTGTGTGCATGTGACATTTATTCTAGTGGCAAATGATAGATTTACTAAAGTTAGGCGCATACACATTCAAATATAAAGTCGTACCGTCTACTGTGTAGAAATTTGGTTAATAAGCCGAATAGTTATGATCCAGTATTGATAAAAACAAAACTCATGTGCATCATAAGTTGGAAGAATCATACGTATCTACCAGTTCAATTTTGTTGTTTGAGATGTCATTCGAAATATAACGTGTGATATTATGTTTAAGATTCATTGTAATCTTTTGTTGTAATAAAAAAATAAAGTGTTTTGACAAAATAATAGCTTTTAATAATTACACAATTTGAAATAGACTTGTCATAGATGAAACATTGTCTTGACTTGTAGTAAAGTTTTTTTTTTCTTTTTTCTTTTTTCATGAATATTATTAGTTAATATACTTTCTAGAATTTGACACATCAATCTATATAATTTAAGACCTGCAAAGGGTCATATTCAATTTAATTATAGGTCATAATTATTGGTATGTCAAGATCTAATGCTTCAACAATTATAGATCATTAATTGAAAGAAAAAATTCAACTCCTAGCTAGAATTCGAGTAGAACGTTCGATTCTGCATAACTTTTTGTCTGTTCTCTTCTGTTTATTTTTCATGTATATAAAAACAAATTGAGAAGCTCATAATTAACAACAAAACAGTTTTGAAAATTATAATAAAAAATGTGATATAATGATAAAATGTAATGCATGTGGAATATGATTGTGATGGTGCTGGTTAAAGTGTAGCTATCGCGTGCCTTAAATAGTGCATTAGGCCCACTTCTCCACAGACCCAACCTTCTAAGCTATTCTTACATTTTTTTTTTGATTTTTTTTTATGAGTTTTTCTTGGTAATATTGATGTTTTAAGAAATTATATGTGGAAAAGAAAGTAGAAAAAATAAATAAAAATTCTGATATTTCACATACTCTCAGCTATATCATGTTTGTTCTTCCTTAAAAAAACATACCAATATAAAAAAACATTAAAAATGCTAAAAATCAATATTTCATAGCTTTATTATAATAAATTAGATATGAACCTGTGCGATGCAAAACTTTTACGAAACTTTTTGATATATATACATATACATATTATATTTTACATAATATTTAAAATTTGTATTGATTACTAATTTTTGAAACTCACTTTTATATAATTAGATTCTTTTTTATGTTAGGATTCGGTTCCTTAATGTAATAGAATTTCAGATATATATAAATATTTTGTGATATAGTTATTAATATCTTATTTTTTAAAGATAATTTAAATATATCACCGAAATTTTTATGATCGTTAGATTTGACATGTGGAAGAATTCTGTTAATTATTAACTTTGAGAAACTCTTCTTTATATAATAAGTTTTTTAAAATTTTAAAATATATTATTGAAAATCTTATGATTATTGGATTTGATATTTAGAAGAATCCTATTAATTAGTGACTCTAAGAATTTTTTTTTATATAATAAGATTTGTGATTGAATTTATGGGTTTTAAACTTATATTACATTTGGAAGCTTTTTTGAAAGAAAAAAATTTTTACATTTGGACGGTTTTGACATTGACTCTTTTATGTCTTGATGCAAGTTGACCATTTAAAATTAGGTAGGATATATATCACATTTCAGAATTCAAAATTAGGCAGAAAGCAAATACTCATTTTCAAATAAATATTGTTTTTGGAATTTTGATTATTTAAGCATTTACTGTAAAAACATTGTCACGATATTCAGACAAAAAGAAAAAACTTTGTCTAGTAACTATAGGATTCGTGTTTCTCATGATGTACTTTTTTTTCTTTCTGTAAAAATTTGTAGAATTTAAAATAAAGAAAAATAATAACCTATGTGTATTAAATATATTTAAGTGCCGATTTTTTTTTCAATTTGATAGTTAGAATGATCTAGCTAATGATTATGATATTTAGGATTCGATTTCTCATTTCTACTAATATAGTAGATAAAACAGAAATTTTAAGAATTATGTTAGGGTATGGATCGGACTTTGCCGATCTAATCATTCATAAAAAACATTTAATTATGGGCAAAAAAAATACATTTTTTTTGTTAACACTGGTCCATAACTAGCCGACCTATTAGTTAAGTTTCAGCATAATATAGGCGATGAAACTCGATCCTTAAATATATAAGTATGTATATTGTGAATTTATTACTTGTCACTAGATTAAATATGTGGGGAGAAAAAAATATATTTAATTATGATATTATGTATCGAAGACTATAGGTTATTTGAAAAATAAATCTAATATAAAGTCGAAATTGTTTTGACTTTATCAACAGAAACTTCTTTTTATTTTATTTTATTTTTGTTTAAAATTTATTTTCTTCTTTAAATATTCAAATTTGTCGTCCAGCTTTTCGTTATGTATTTTAAATAACCAAAATTTTACTTCTCTGTCTCTTATTGGAAACTCGGAAGCTTCGAAAATGGCGATGACTTGTACGGAAGATGAGAAATCTCTTTTGATCTCTCATCGCAATCACAACGAAGGAGATGATATAGAAGACGAAGACGAAGAAGAAGAAGCGTTGTCTCTATGTGATTTACCAAACGAAGATATCGAGTTTGAATCGATTGTGAAAGAAGAAGATGAATTCGATTCCGGATTTGAATTTGGAATCGGGTCATCGTTTCGAGCCGGGTCGGATTCTTATGAACCAGCTCCGGAGATGAGTACGGCGGATGAATTATTCTTCAAAGGTCGAATTCTACCGTTTCGTCATTCCGTTAGTTTAGACGATGGACTAAACGGGTCAACCCGATTAATCACAAGATCCGAATCGGTTGAATTCAGACGAACCGGAATTTATAAATCAGACCGGAAAATCAAAAACAATTTCATCGATTATAGTCAACCAAGTCCACAACCACAAATCAGAAGATCATCAAGCATGACAGCTCGTGTGAATTCAATTCGAAACCCTAAATCGAATTCGATTTGGGAATTTCTTCGATTAGGTCTTGTTCGTACACCGGAGATCGAGTTACGAACCACCGGGAATACGAAATTATCAGTGAGTCGAAATAGTAGTTGTAGTAGTACAAGTACGAGTTCGAATTCGAAGAAAACAGGATCTGGTGAATCGAGATCGAGGAATCGAAGAAGAAGCTTTTTGTTTTCTGATTGTAAGTGTTCTGTTTCGACGGAGACGATGGTACCTGTGAGGAAAAATGAAACAGAGGAGAAACAGAGGATGATGGAGAAGAAGACAGCGAAGAAAGAGATTGCGAGAAAGAGAACGTTTGATTGGTTGAAAGAATTATCACAGGTAGGATTTGTTGTTGATCATGGAAGAAGAAGCTTGGCTTGATTCATATTCATCTTCTTCGTTTTTCTCTGTTTTTTTTTTACTAAAAAAAATTAATTTCGTGTGTTTAATTATTTAGTACGTAATTTATTTTTGTATTTAGTGTTTTATTGTCAATTATATACTTGATTAGTATTTTTTTCTACTGGATTTATTTTATTATCATTTTCAATCATTTAGGACTTAATGTAATTACCTACTCGATATCAAAAATTGTTTTTTTCA
Organism: Lepidium aucheri; assembly: GCA_900406435.1. Lineage (NCBI taxonomy): Eukaryota > Viridiplantae > Streptophyta > Magnoliopsida > Brassicales > Brassicaceae > Lepidium > Lepidium aucheri. The sequence continues at coordinate 8,471 of OVBA01001723.1, read as the reverse complement.
ACAATTAGATCGACAATATCCGATTCATATTCTAAAATTTATTTCTAGAATTTCTTTTAAATCTAGTATGATGTAGTAGAGATGAATTAAACCGTTATAATTAGTCAATTAGCTAGATCATCTCAAACATTAGATTGAGGAAAATCCGGTTTCGACATTAAAAATGTTTAATATTTTTTTTATTTTATTTTGAGGTTTTTATCAGATTTTATTTTGTCGAGAATATGTGGACGAATGATAATACTTTATTTATAAATCTTTAGATATTAGAGTTCAATATTTTTCTGCTATAAAATTCTTTTTTTTAAATAAATTCTGAACTATGAATTAGAGTTTGTCGATTTAGAATTTTAAATACATTTCGAAAAATGAAAGAAGGATACATGTATATTAATGGGAATGAAAACGAAAGATGATATTAAAAAAACGAGAATGATGTGAAAGTGAAATATCATATGAGTGTTGTTTTACTTTTTATAAGGAGTGGTGCTTGGCATTATTAAAGCAATCATGTTTCTATCTAGGACGTGAATTCAAATCCATCATATCCTATAACAATATATTTGACATTAGATCCTCTATTCAAAGACTTTTTTGTAACCATAAACCTGAATTCGATTTCAAAAAACTGTATTTTATCACATTTGATATTGTTAGAAATATTAAATTTGGCTACAAATCAAATTTGTGAATCAATAGTCTACTATAACAATTTCTTCATGGACAATTATGAATTAAATATATAAATATCATTTCATTTGCCTAGATATATAAGAATTTGTCGAGTTACTTTCAGTCGGGTGGTTAGGATGATCCAGTTTATGATTCAGGGTACTAGAGTTCGATTCCTTTATACTACACTAGTAGAATAAAAAGGAATTTTAGAGGGTGGGCTAAGTTATAGATCAGATCTTGTCGATCTAGTTGTTGACAAAAAAAAAGAATATATATATATATATATGTTTGGTAACTTGTAGATTTTAAAAATATTTTTTTAGAAACTTAGACTAGCCTTCTCAAACTAACTTTGTTCTATCTTTTCCAATAATTTGGTGATCATATTGGTAACTTATAGATTTTAATTTTCTATCTTACAAACTTAGTTTAGGTCTAAATGAGTGCAAGTTCTAGTTCTTCTAATGTATCCAGGCTATTTAACTATTGGGTCTTTAGGTAGGCCCAGTAATATTCACTTCTCATGCAATAGCCAATATAATAGAAACCCAATAAACAAAAAGAGAACTTATTTTAGGTCTATCCTTCAACTATATTCTTTTATGAATCAATTTTTTGCTCCACTTTTTTAATAGAAAGGTTATCAATTAGGAAAAATATCAATTTAATCCCAAACTTACTAAAAAAGTAAAATTGAATACTTAACTTTGGAAAGAATTTATTAAATTTCAAATTTTTTGTTGACTTCTAATTAAACTCTCAATTTTAAGTTAACTAAGTCAATTAAACTCCGACGAAAACACCAACGAAAAACCCAAATCAAATTTTTTTAAAATTCAAAAACCAAATCGATTTTTGAAAGTTTAATTCAGTTTTTATCTATTCTTAGCTTATTTGTCTTTTTTTTCAAGAACGAGCTCTAATTCATTTTTTTCATGACAACATTTTAAACCGAAAAATTTAAACTTATTCTTAAAAATACAAAATAAACTTAAAAGTTTTTCAGAAAAAAAAAACTGAATCAATTTTCAAAAGTTGATTTGCCCACCAAACTACAAAAACTTCCAAGTCTCCACAAAGGAAGATAATCTTTTAAGATTATTTTTTTTGTTAAAGGGTATTCAAATGAATTTAAAATATTACCACCAAACTACGAAAACTTCCAAGTCTCCATAATTGAATGCTCCCATAAGTGAGAAATAATGAGTTACCAAAAAATATGATTGGACCGTTTAATACATAACCATCCAAAACCTACATGTTACTATGTTACCTTCTTTAGCTTATCTCTTTTGTCGATTATTCAACACAAATTTTCACTCACTCAAACACAAACCAATTTCTCTCTTAATTTTTGCAGAAAATGGAAAGAGATCTCGTAAACCATCGTAAGTTCACTGCTCGAGGCTTGTGTTCACCGTCGTCTTGTTTCTCACTGAGCCACACAGAATCAGAGTACGTTCGAATCAATGACCAAAACCAGAAGACAAGATCATGTCCAAAGTTAAAGACTTTGATGAGAAAACTAAGAAGTTGTGTTTTCGACAACACTAAATCGAAAACGTTAATGGATTTTCACTATGATGCTCTGAGTTATTCACAGAACTTCGACAATGGTTTCTATTTGCATGATCGTAAGGTTTTTAGAGATCTTCCAAAACAAAGTCCTTATCGATAGTATTTGGTTTAACCCATTTTGATTATAATATGTGCATTAACCAGTAATATTTGATGATTTCTTATACCTTGTAGCAAGATTCATCTCTGATTTGAATCAATTATATATTAAAGTGGTTTGAATATATGTTTCCATCTTCATAGTAAACATATATTTCGTTTTTTCTTAGATCTTTGATGGCTTGAATAATTTTCAATCGTAAGGTTAAACAAGATGTAATAGTCTGTGCTAGATTCGTCTGGTGGTTGGAACGATTTAGGACAAGGTAAAGATTTACTGATTTTAAGTTTGGCGGACAAAAATATGACTACATCTTAGGCTTCATTAGAATTTTCGAAGTCAGGCTAATTGTTAATACTAATCTTCGGGAGATTAAAGTTGTTTTGTATGTTTTAATTTTCAAAGTAAGTTTACATTTAGTTTAGTTTTAGCATTTGTTTAGATCTTCTTAGCTTGAAGATTTAGGGTGTTTGAATTGAAAAATGTTGTATATTATACTTGTGGTCTTGGTTAGGGCTACGTTATGCTCTCATAAACCAAGTTATTATATTGATTCGTGTAAAGTTAATAAACTGATGACATGTAGTCTAATAGTAGATGTCACTTTAACTTTTTTTAATTATCAGAGTTTCTAGATGCAAAAAGAAGAAAAAGAATATAAGTAAGAATCGAGTCTTTATCGATTTTATTAGTAATAACGAAAATGAGGAAGGTTTGAAAAAGAAAAAAAGTTTACGATTGCTTTATAGAACACGTTGAAACTTGAAACTGTTCTCTACACATTTTTAATGGCTTTGATTTGACCGTTGACTTTGTATAGAAAATTCAAAGAAATTTCAGTGATAGCGACCATTTATTGAATTGACACCTTTAGATCTATGCCACTTATCTTGACCATTACTCAACTTCGTGAATTATTGTTATAGTTTCTATGACTTGTTGATGATCTTTAGCTAAACTCATCAATCAAAATCTCTGTAAAATCTTCTACATGTTTAACTCAATCTTGTTCATTTTCTTTGCTCCTCTTCTCCCTTTTGTTGTTGATTCACTTAACTTCAACTTCACTAGTTTTCAACAAGATGATCCAGTGAACATAATGTATCACGGTGATGCAGTTCCAGATGAAAATGGAACAGTGAACTTCAACAATGGTGACAAACCATCTCATGTTGGTTGGATTACTTATTCTGAGAAGGTACCTTTATGGAGTCCTAAAACTGGTAAGGCTTCTGATTTCAGTACCAGTTTCTCTTTCAAAATCGATGCTCGTAATCTATCAGCTGATGGTCATGGAATCTGTTTCTTTCTTGCTCCTGTGGGAGCTCAACTTCCTGCATATTCAGTTGGTGGTTTCTTAGGTTTGTTTAAAGATGTGTACTCATCTTCATTTCCTCTTGTTCATGTTGAATTTGATACATTCAATGACCCTGCTTGGGATCCTAAGAATGTTGGTTCTCATGTTGGAATCAATAATAACTCACTTGTTTCTTCTAACTTCACTTCTTGGAATGCAAGCTTACATAGCAGAGATATTGGTCATGCAAAGATCTCTTATGATTCTGTGAATAAGAACTTATCTGTGACTTGGGCTTATGAGCTTACAAACTCTGAGTCTAAAGAGAATTCAAGTCTTTCTTATATCATTGACCTTGCAAAGGTTCTTCCATCAGAAGTTATGATTGGTTTTATAGCTGCTGGTGGATCAAACATAGAGGAACATAGACTTTTGTCATGGGAGCTTAGTTCAAGTTTGGATAGTGATAAAACTGATATCAAGATAGGATTGGTGGTTGCCATTTCTGTTTCCGGGATTGTTTTTATGAGCTTTTTGGTCTTCACAACCGCGGTGATTTGGTCTCGGAAGAGAGAAAGAGATATCACAAATGTGATATCAATAGATGAAGATCTTGAAAGAGAAGCAGGACCGAGGAAGTTATCTTATAAGGATCTTGAGTCTGCAACTAATAGATTCTCAGATCATAGAAAGCTAGGTGAAGGAGGATTTGGAGCAGTTTATAGAGGAAACTTGAAAGTAATCAACACAATGGTTGCAGTGAAGAAGTTATCCTGTGATTCAAGGCAAGGGAAGAAAGAGTTTTTGAATGAAGTTAAGATCATCAGCAAATTAAGACATAGAAACTTAGTGCAACTCATTGGTTGGTGTAATGAAAAATCCGAGTTCTTGTTGATATATGAGTTAATGCCAAATGGTAGCTTGAACTCTCATCTCTTTGGTAAGACTTCAAATTTACTCACTTGGGACATAAGGTACAAGATAGCTCTTGGTTTAGCTTCTGCTCTGCTCTATCTTCATGAAGAATGGGATCAATGTGTGTTACACAGAGACATCAAAGCAAGCAATATAATGCTTGACAGTGATTTCAATGTTAAGCTAGGTGATTTCGGATTAGCTCGGCTTATGAACCATGAACTTGGTTCTCATACAACAGGATTAGCTGGAACTTTTGGATACATGGCACCTGAATATGTAATGAAAGGAAGTGCAAGTAAAGAGTCTGATATATACAGCTTTGGAATTGTGTTACTAGAGATTGTTACAGGGAAAAAGTCACTTGATCATCATACACAAGAAGAAGATAGTGATGCAGAGAATGATGATCAGATCCTTGTAGAGAAAGTATGGGAGCTTTATGGACAACAAGGACTGATAACTTCATATGTAGATGAGAGATTAGGTAAGGATTTAGATAAGAAAGAAGCTGAATGTCTTCTGGTTTTAGGGTTATGGTGTGCTCATCCTGATAAAAACTCAAGACCTTCAATAAAACAAGTGATTCAGGTTCTTAACTTTGAGTCACCATTGCCTCATCTTCCATTAAAGAGACCTGTTGCTATGTATTACATCTCCACTTCTTCTTCTTCTCCTTCGGTTAACTCAAGTAGAGTTTCAACAACGTTCTCAAGCATCGTGGATGGTCGTTAATGAACTTGTAAGATCAGAGACTAAGTCTCTTTTAGCTGTTTTTGTCATATCTATTGTTCATTCACACTCTTGTAGCTTCATGATTCTTTATGTGGGCTTTGGGCTATTTATTAAATAAGGTCATTTTAAAATTACGGGCCTTATGAGTTAGCTCTTATTGTAATTAGGCTTACATGTTTGCACTATTAAAATTTTGTTTCTGTTATGTTTTAAGATCCCTCTGTAAATAAAGTAATCTACAACTCAAATAAATGTGTAATAATTAATGAAAGTGGCTTTTGTCTGTAAATTAAATACTAGAAAATTACGGCTGGAATAAATGGGAACAACACGTAATTCAGGTGATATGCTTCTTCGACGTTTGATAACGAAATTTTTCATGAAACTGTTTTTTTACCCTAAAGTTATTTTTCTGTTATATCTCTTTCTCTGTTAATTAATTATTTAGAGAATTATATATAAGAATATCAATGTAAGTTAACCCGTTCTATTTAACCCACCATTTTGTAGATCCTAACTGTTTTTTATATAAACCAAACCCGCATAAACCATACAATCATATACTTCTTATATTTCTAAATAATTGATGTTTTAAAATTATCACACTTGTATATTAACTTTTTTTTGAAATGACATTTATGTTTTTGTTTATTGTTTTTTTTTTCCAACTTAACTCATTTATAACAAACGATGATACCAATGTTGGGGAACAAAATCCACAAAGACCTGATTTCGAGCAAGACCCCTAATACGACAGGCAAAGAAATCAGCTTTGTGATTAAAAGCACGAAGGATAAGAGAAAGAACAAATTTCTTGTTAATACAAAAAATTAGATAATTAGTAGTGGAAAAATAAATAAATGAAGGTAAAACTAGAATTATTAAACCAAATATACATTGAAAATAAAGAACATCAAATATTTTCAAGACAATTTTCTCCCTAAAAGATAAATCTTGTAAGAGGAAAGGGAGTATATAATAACTCTAACCCTTTCTAAGGGTGAATTAAGCCAATATCATAAATACACAAACTAACTAAAATACTAACATACAATACTTTAAATTAAGAAACTAGTAGTGGGGTCAGAGTGAACAAAGACGAAATACCCCCTGAAATTTATGGTCTATGTTCTCTCTCTAGCGATTCTTAGATGTTGAAAATGGCGGAGTTACAAAGTCCAGAGAAATTGTTTGCAATCCCTGAGAATTGGATTTGAGGTTATAGGTATAACTAGAGAATTTTTCGTTTTTATGATTATTCAGGAAATCCTTCAAATTGTTATTGAGTTACTGGGTTTGGAATAATTTTAGGATCTGAAATTAAATTTGATAATGGTGGATTTGATTTGTAGATTATTAAGGATTATAACTCTTGGGTTTGACCTCTTGTTATTACGAATTATAATTCTTAATGTATTTTATGCAAATTTGTAAATTTTAAATGACAGTCATAACTGAGTTGCAGATAAGTTTTAAACATCTTTGAAGAAGATGAAGATGATATAATCACTAACTATGTGATAACAACAAATAATTTTTTTGCAGTAATTATGTTTATAAGAACGCAAAATAAATATGAATTGGGTACCAATTTTATTTGAAGCCAATTAATTTGTTTGCATACACCATTCCAAACAAATTCAAGGACCTTGGTGTTAAAGAACACTGATTCAAAACGAAGTACAGAGAACATAGATATACACATTCAATACCCCAAGATACTTACTCGAGCCCATTTATATGCATTGATTTCATCATTGTTTATTAAGGATTCTAACTCTAAATTTCTTTTATTTTGTAGATTTTTTATAATTCTGTAATTATCATTACATAACTATGCAAAAGGAAGATATAACAGGTAAATAATTATTTACAGTCAACTTATTCATTTGCATTAGAAAGAATGTGACAGAACTTGCTGCTTAAAAAAATGTGAAAAAGATGTCTGGATAAAAATAGACAAGAATTTACAAAATGAAACATGCTTACACAGTACATGACATATAATGTTAGGGACTGAAGGTTAGTTATACACAATCATACGCCAAAGTAGGTAACGAGGCCCAATTATACAGTAGGTAGGGAATCCTGAATCTTCTAAAAGCAGATGTTAAATTATTTGTTAGCTGCAAACATATTTCAGTTATAATGCAAACCAAACAGTTGGGTGCAAAACATAGAAATAACTGCAAAACATCATGAAAAATGCTCCAGAAGAGCCCCCATAGGTAGTAGCATTCTGGAATGAATAATAAGCGGATTGATAAATATGCAAAAATAAGTAAGATAAATGCATAACAAGTTGGGTGCAATCGATGAAGTTATCTACAATCAAATGGTGGAACTGAACTTATGGTGTTGATAGGATCCCGAGGGCCTCCAGAGAGCGGGTTAGAGTTAGGGGCCTGGTGGAAATACCATTGGTCACAAAGGTCCAAACTAAATAAGAAAATGCAAAAACTGTGTAGAGATGCAAAATATAAAGTTAACTGCAACTAATGCTTCCATCTTCATCTCCTTCATGAGACCTTAAGCTAACCTGCAAGACTGGTGGCTGTCAGTGCAAAACATAGAAATAACTGCAAAACATCATGAAAAGTTCTCAAGAGGGACCCTCATAGTTGCACTACAACAAAACATTAAATTACCAACACAATTTTACAACGTTTTTGGGAGGAAAGAGTTTAGAGATTGATTGCCAACGCTTTTACGAGGAAAAGTAATTGCGTTGTAAAATCGTTGTAATTTTACAACGCAAATTTTTGTTGTAAAAGTGTTGGCAATTTACGACGAAAGTACAACGTCTTAACATGTACGGTAAAATTTCGTTGTAAACTCGTCCCTATGTTGCGACGAATTTACAGCGACTTATTTCACGACGAATTTACAACATCTTAACATGCGTGACATTGTTCGTTGTAAAAACGTCCCTAAAACGCAATGACTTTACAACGAATATTGGTTACAACGATTTAAAGACGAAATTTGTAGTTAGGTACATACGTTGTAAATTACTCGTATCTGTTCTGGTGTTGTAAAATCATTGGTAAATTTTGCCTATATAAGGTGGTTATCTCTTCCCATAAGTCACAACCCAAAACAACACCAAAAAAAAAAAATTCAAAAAAAAAAATTCTAAATAAAAAATGTCTTCTGGTAGTGATATATTCC
>OVBA01001722.1:0-40707 GCA_900406435.1 Lepidium aucheri | reverse complement strand
TTGCCCATGTGACCAAGTCTTTGATGCCATTTCTTTGTCAGATCTTCATCAACTTTTGTCACATTAACTGATGCAGTCTNGTTTCTAGTGACCTTTTGCCCATGTGACCAAGTCTTTGATGCCATTTCTTTGTCAGATCTTCATCAACTTTTGTCACATTAACTGATGCAGTCTTAACTTGACCATCTAGGTAGTAAAGACCATTTTTGTATGTTCCCGATAGAAACTTCTTTCCTTCTTTGTAGAATTGTATTTTGAAATCCTCACCAGTGTATTTGCATCCAATCAACTCTAGCTGACCATAAGAGATTAAGTTTCTACTCATTTCAGGAACATATCTGACCTTTTCTAGTGTAATCATCGAATCATCTAAATTCTTTATATTGAGTTTTCCAATTCCCTTAACTGTGCAGTATGTGTCATTTCCCATGTATACTCTGTTTCCATCAAACTCCACCAAACCCGTAAGCAGCTCTTTATTTCGTGTAATATGATAAGTACATCCAGAATCTGACACCCAATCATCTGTAGAGGCAATTAAACTGACAGTAAGGGCCATGGAATCTGAGTCAAATATTGTGAGATTTGCTGTGTCCTTGGATTTGTTTTGGTTCCTCTAAGGACAGTCTTTCTTCCAGTGATTTGTATCACCACACACCCAACATGCCTTAGCATTGTTATTCTGCTTTCCTTTAGACTGAGATCGACCCCTGCTTTTAGATCTTCCTTTGCCATTTCCCTTGTTATTTCTGGTTTTTGACCTTCTTCTGTTCTCAATCGTCAGACTTTCTGCTGTAGCTTTCCTTTTATACAATTGACCCTTTTGAATTAGATTTGACTTCATCCCATAAGCTCCTGTGATAACATCATTCATGGTCAATATATCTTTGGCATTTCCAAACTGTAACGTATGGACCAGCGGATCAAACAAAGGTGGTAGACTATTCAGTAGATAGATAGCTTGATCTTGTATGGTAACTTTCACATTTTCGAGATCATTGACAAGTTTGAGAAACTTGTCAAGATTCTCTTCAATAGTTTTAACTTCATTCATTCTGAAACATGAGAACTGTTTCTTCAGATAGATCCTGTTTGCCTTAGTCTTGGTTTGGTAATCTCTTTCCAAAACCTTCCATTGTTTGTATGCAGTAGTTTCATGCATAACCTTTCTCAGAACTGAGTTCGTGAGACATTGACTAAGTAAACTTCTTGCTCTCCTGTCTTTCATTTCCCAGTTTGGATCTTTAATACTGGTTGTTGCTTCTTCTTTAACCTCTTTTTCTTTTTCTGTAACCTGTTCTTCCGAATGCACTTCTCCGTGTTCTTCTTCTATAACAGATAGAAATCCCTGTATCTCGAATTGACCTAACATCCTGTATTTCCATAGACCAAAATCTCCTTTACCATCGAATCTTTCCACCTCAAACTTCCCTAGTGTTACTTCCATTCTGTCTTTTGAATAATATTGACTCGATAACCTGCAGAATTACCAGTTAATTATTTGTAGATCTTACACAAAAAGATTTCTTGAGTAACAAGTCTTCGTTAATTGATGAATTAACAAGTTTGAATGTGGTGAATGACTGATTAATTTGTAGCGATTCTTTCTCTCTGAATCGAACTTTGATCTGTATAAATCTTTCTTTGATGCGAGGTGAACAAGATCGCGATTATCCTTGAATCCTTCAATCCGACTTGTTCTTCTTCACACGAGTCTTTACAGGTGATTGAATCTTCCTTGTTTGCTTATCTTCGATCAAATTAGCATGGAACTCTGATACCAATTGTTGATGCAGCTCTCGAGATGATCAAAGATCAGTTGGATCGAAGAAGATGATTAACTCTCTCTCTACTCACAATCACTCACAACTTGAAGAAGGTAAGTAAAAGAAACGGAAAAATGCAACATGAATTCTAGAGTTCCCTCAATTGAGGTACGTATCTCTTCGGGATTTGTTTTCCCGGAATCCACTAACTTTTCTCAGTATCTCTCTGTTACAGGTTGAAAAGAAAAAACGAGCTCGATCACCTCTAGATGAGGAAGATGAACCTAGACTTATATATGTCCAGGTTCATTCACAACAATCAGATAAGATAATGGGCCTTTAGCCCATTAGCCGAAACTCGACTTAAAGAAACCTGGCCCAGCTTCGGTCCATTAGCCATTAACCTTTGCCTTATTGGGTTTGAGGATTTGGCCCACATATAAATGTAAGACAAACCCTACAACATAATTGATTACCTAAATCGTTAATGATCTCCACTGTTACTTTTCTGAGAGGAAACAGTGACTTTGTTGATGGTTGATCTTTGGGAACCAGAATGTTGTTTTTTTTGATCGGGATGTAATAATATCGTAGTTATGAAGCAAATCAAATTACCAAAACAGGTACTTTAACTTAAAAACTTAGAAACATATGTATATATATTATATTTATATATAGGGAGAATTGCAAAAATACTCTTCTAAGAAGAATATTTTCATCACTGCTTTCATTTTTTGAATATTTTTTAAAAATGCCCTTTATTATGGAAAAATAACCAAAATTTTACATGAGAAGTTTATAAATGTTTTTTATAAGAGAGCTTATAAAATTTATAAGGCTTTATGAGAGATCTTATAAAACTTATAAGACTTTATAAGAGATCTTATAAAATTTATAAGGCTTTATGATAGAGGTTATATATTTTATAAGGCTTTATAAGATAACTTATAAAATTTGTAAGGTGTTTATAAAAAACTTATAAGGTGCTTATAAAAATTTATCAGGTGTTTATAAAAATTTATCAGGTGTTTATCATAATTTATTAGGCTTTATAAGAGAGCTTATAAAATTTATAAAGTATTTATAAAAAAAATTTAAGGTATTTATAAAAAATTTATAAGGTGTTTATAAAAATTTATAAGGCGTTTATAAAAATTTATAAGATGTTTACAAAAATTTTGTAAATCTTTATGACCGAATTTATAAAACATTTGGGTGGAAAAACCTTTTTTTTGCGAGAAAAACTTTTTTTTGTTAAAGGAAAAACCTTTATAAAAAAGTTTTGAGGGTATTTTTGTTATTTTTTACTTATGAGTAACATTTTTTAAAAGATAAATTTTAAAGAACATTTTTGCAAAAGGATACACTAAAAAGGACATTTCTCAAAAGTTTTTTTTTCTTTTTTAACTTCCATTAACATTTTAAACTGAAAAGTTATAACAATAGAGGATACTAACAATTTTTAGATTCCACACTGATTTTTAATCTGAATTAACCTAAATTTATTTTGTTTATAATAAATTTAATTTTTAATAAACAAGTGGTTACTTTATATTCTAAATAAATGTAATCATACGAGCTGAGTGATCTGCAAATGCACTTGAGTTCGTGTGTAAATTTAGGTTAAACATAATTAGACTAGTAATATAACACCTCGATTTCGGGAAATATGATATGTGGTGGTGCATGTGGAGAGGAATAAAAGATTTGATTTGGTTACCTATGTCACCAAAGTGTACTTATCTTTTCGGTCACTAGTCCAGATAAAACTCCAGGGTTAAGCTTTCTTGAGCTGGAGTAGTTGAAGGATGGATTACCTTCCGAGAAATGATTTTCGGAGCCGTGTGAGTGAGGACAAAATACGGGAAAAGATAATGTGGTGATTTGTAGGGTCGGTAAACAAGTCTTTAAAGCCTCCCGAACATAGCGTACCGACTTGTTGACTGGTAAGGTGGGCCCATGGGTCCGAAGAGGACGTAGGACCCATTAAGGTGATGGTCAGGACGTTACAAGTGGTATCAGAGCCGAACCCAGACGTGTGTGGAGACACAAGGCTCACACCATCAAGGGGGTAATGATCCTGGTACGCAACGAAGATGTTGCGGTCTGTTAGTGGGGTGAATTGTAACACTTTGGTTTCGGGAAATATGATATGTGGTGGTGCATGCAGAGAGAAATAAAAGAATTGATTTGGCCACCTATGTCACCAAAGTGTACTTATCTTTTCGGAACCGTGTGAATGAGGACAAAACACGGGGAAAGATCATGTGGTGATTTGTAGAGTCGGTAAACAAATCTTTAAAGATTTCTGAACGTAACGTACCGACTTCTCGACTAATAAAGTAGGCCCATGGACTCAAAGAAAACATATAACGGTCGGAACGTTACAAGTAACTCTTGAAGCATATAAAGAGAGGATAAGGCAAATTAGTGATTGCTTCCTATTTGTCCTTCTCGAGCTCGTCCTATTAAATTTATTTTGTTTATAATAAATTATATTTTTTATAACAAGGGGTTACTGTATAATGTAAATAAATGAACATGTTGCAGTAGTTAGCAATGCTTATAGAATTATTCTAACTTTACAATTTTTAAAACGATGTTTTGATTTTTAGTTTTTTTAATCCAATTGTGGTGTTTTTTTTATAAATTAAGTTTTTTTCTCTGAACTTATACTTATTCTTTACATCATTGCCTATTAAAATAAAAAATTTAATCTAGGGATCCAATTTTATTTTAGCCATATTTCTAAAGTTATTTTACTATTTTTGCAACACCAAAAAACTTTGCTTTTAAATATATAGTTTATATTTCTAATTGTGATGATTATCTTTTTGGTCCAACAATTGATGCATATATTGGCCCAATTATTTTACAGCGCCAGATATCAAATCTCTTTATTTCTTTTCAGAGTAGTTTAACTGTTCAGCAGTATCTTTAATGTGAATACGTTTCTATACGTTCCATATTTTTTGTAATTCCAGAAACCATTTCAAATCAATCACTTTTTCATTATCATTTCTTAGAAAATAAACATAACTGTTCTAAAAATCATCTCCTTTTTAAACGTTGTTTTCCATATATATTAAAACCTAAATAATAATCACCTCAAATCACTCATCTTCTCTCCTATTTCTTCGCTGCTTCAATCGCCACCTACAAAAGTTCAGACGAGCTCTACATCATGGAAAATTCACAAACCGCTTTGACAATCTACTTTCCACCGCTTCAGCAACCCCTCGGTTCTGCTCAAAACACTGTGTCGCCTGCTCATTCTCCTAATCCGTCATCACTGAATACTGCTCATTTGTCGTCACCGGAAATTATGAAGTTGTCAAATGAAGAGGAACGACCTTCTCCTACTGTTCGCAAGATGTCAGACCCAATCATTTTACAAATGAGGCCCCGTAAGTGTAACTTAGAGGGTCCAACGGATGAACCTCGCATTTTTAAGACTCCAAAAAATATGCATACGTCGTCTTTAATTCCGATGACTTTTGATTCTTTATAATTCTGTTTTGCTCTGGCTTTCTCTCGGTATAAGGTAATTCTTACTAAGACCTTAATCGAGGAGAAAAATATTAATTTCGCTCAGAGTAGTACGGTTAAGGCTTGGATTGAGGAATCTGGTTTGATGTCTACTGTTAATCTCCCAACTGGTTTTGATACCTCTGTTGTGCGCGAATTTTGGGCTAATTTTCCTTCGGGAAATGTTAAGAACTCGGCTGTTAATGTTTTCGTAAGAGGACACAGTCTTGAGTTTTCTGTTCAGAAGATCAATGAGTTCTTCTGATTGCATGATGTACTTGAAACTGAAGAAACATAATGGTTGGAAAAAGTTTTAGACGATTATTACGCGATGGTATTTTCTGATTATGAGAAAACAAATCTCTAGGACATGACACCTGCAGGAGATTTCACAGTTGACCAAAAAGAGTTGTACCAATTTGTCTGTAAGAACTGGTTACCAACTTTAAATGAGGGATATGTTTCTCGCAAGCGGATTGTGCTTCTGTTTTAGATCATTAATAAACACAAATTCAACCTTGGAAAAATCATGTTTAATCACATTAAGCTTCGAGCATCTCACTTGGGCACAAAATTCTTCCTTCCTTATCTCAGAATGATTTACAGCATACTCAATTCACAGAAACCAATCTCATCTGATCGAATTGGTGTGCCACCTTCAAAGAGAAAGCAAGGTCCTCCTTCCAAGCATTCAACTCCTTCTTCTCGAGTTTAACAGCCTACCAATTTAGCTGAAGAACATCCAAAATATAAGAAGGTTGTTGATAAGGTTTATAAACTACTCAATAGCGTTCAACCTTCAAGTAAGTAGTGTAATTTTTAGATTGAAATTTCTGTTTATCAGTATGTTATATTTAATCATGTTTTAACTCAGGTGGAGATGCAGCCTATGATGATGCAGAATATAACTAGACTGGATTCAATAAAAAAGTGTTTGCGGTGCTAATAATGTTCATGTGTTTCCGGCTTATGTTATTTGTTTCTCTAAGTTTTTTAATCTCTTTAAAAAACCTTGTTTACTCTTAATATTTATGTTGTAATTTCTTTTGAATTCGAACATCTTATGTGATTTGCTAATGTTAATTTTCTTTTGTTTACCAATTCTAAGCTTTAAATGTCATATTTTGGTTTACTACTATTCTTAGTGGAAATTGATAAGTTTCAAAACGAAAAAATTCATATTAATCTTATGTTTCATAGTCTCTGTTTGCGTTAAGGAGCACTTAAATTCATGTCCTTATTTCTTAAAGACAAATTCATTCTCTTTAAACTGAATGCTTTAGCAGATATATTGTACTAAGAGTACTAGTCAACGAATTCTTAAACTAAGTATTCCTTCTAATTTGTTTATACATCAATAACAAATTTTCTCAAAATGTTTCGGAAAATTAATTTCCACTGTTTATTCAACTTCTTATCATTCCCATATTTTTAAAACATCTGCAAAACAAATAATTATTCAACTGTCTAAATAAGTACCTATGTATTGTCGGAGGTGGATCCGAGATTCTACTTCGGTATACCAAAAACAACGGGTCAAATATAAAAGAACCACCCGGTTGCAAGCACTAAGTCTTCAACTCGGACAAGATATTCGACTCAGCAAAATGTCTTATCTCGGAAGGTTCTACAAACCAAAGGGAAGTCGGATGACACGTCAGCATGCAATAAACGGGAGTTTTCCTATTCTGATATGGAAAACTTCCGCAAATATAGCTTGAATCTAACACATTCATTCTTATCAACAAGATTTGTAAATCTTCCTTTATTTTCTACACATGTAAACCGCCTCTATAAATTTTAAATAGAGGTGCAATCCTTCCGCAAGGAGGATCTTCTTTTGGATATTGGAAATTTAATAAGAGCATCAATTCGGCCTTCTTCAATCCTATTACTCAGCTAACTAAGCTCTTACTCCTGTTCGAATCAACAAGTGTCCTTGCCCATTCTTCCCTACTCTTTAATCAGGATCTACCGTTTAGTACCAGTCGTGCTAAAACTGGTTCCAACAGTTGGCGCTGTCTGTGGGGAGGATGTCGAAGGACATCTTCATAAATGTAAGAGGAAACTCTGAGACTAGGAGTATGGTGGATAGAGAAATCACCATAAGCTCACCAGAAAGGAGGGAACCTCTCCCTCTGGAACACGCTGATCCAGTTGACGGATCGACAATGGACACGACTCAGACTCAGAAGGAGAGTCGACAGGAAACTCGGGAGGATGAAGACCTTCCACCACCACCACCAGGGTTGCCAACACTCGGGACTTTAGTGCGTAACCTGATCGCACAACATGAAGCCTCTGATCCAAGGAACGCCAAGAGGTTTGCTCGGCTCGAATCCCACTTGAACGAGAGTAGCTTCCCAGCTACTCAAGTCAGCCGACCGTGCGCTGAAGCATTGGCTAGTATTCAGAAAACATTATTCTGGGACTTTCAAAGTCCACAACCGGTCGCCACTTCGGTACAAGATCACTCCACCATACCAAACACAACAAGATAGCAAAGCCAAGTGACTTTGGATGCTGCCACCATATTAAAATTGATGGATGACATCAAGTCCAAATTCCATCAAGCTATTAGCTCGGCACCCGAGATAGGAAGGATCGTAGCTCAGGCGTAGAATTCGCCATTCGCATCGCGACTAAAGAGAGTCTCTGTAATTAGAGGGCTGCGACTCGATGCCCCTCTTACGACAGGAAATCGGATCTTGTGGAGTTCATGAGCGCCTTCAATGTCATGATGAATGGTAACAACTACACTGTAGACAATGAAGATGCGGCCCACTGCCAGCACTTTGCAGAAAACTTAACCGGAGATGCCTTGGTATGGTTCACCATGCTTCCCGCTGGATCCATTGAAAGCTTCAACCAACTCGCTAAGTTGTTGATGAAGCAATATGCTCTGTTCGTCAATCAGGACACCTCAATCGCTGAACTTAGATCTTTGAGGCAGGGCTTTGACGAACTCTTGAAGTCATATCTCGGACGCTTCAAGAAGATATTGACCAAGGCCAAAGTTATTGATGACATGGCAATTAAAGCCCTCTGAACCAGAATGGTGACTAATGAGGCGTTAAAACGGGACCTTTTCGTTTATAGACTCGATACGTTCTCGGATGCCTTATGTAGGGCAGTAAGACATGCCGAATGTGTAGAGGAAAAACAAATCCTCTCACAAAACCAGAGTGTGCAGCGGAATTCGGCAGTCAAGAAGCAAAATGAGATGCACTACGAGCCTAGGCAGCATAATAAAGGCAAAGCAAACTCTACAACCGCTTCCTGAGTTGGGGAGAATAACAG
The DNA here is from genome assembly GCA_900406435.1 of Lepidium aucheri. Taxonomy (NCBI): domain Eukaryota; kingdom Viridiplantae; phylum Streptophyta; class Magnoliopsida; order Brassicales; family Brassicaceae; genus Lepidium; species Lepidium aucheri. The sequence goes on along the minus strand of OVBA01001722.1, from coordinate 32,113 downwards.
CCCCCGAGATAAATCATTCAACAATACCTAAAATCTGAACGAATATTATGGTTTCCACAAGAAAGCAGGCCATTCGACTGCAAAATGCAAACAACTGCAAGAATTCCTTGCTGAGAAATTCAGAAAAGGAGAATTGGAGGTATCGAAAGAAGAGACCCAGAGGTATAAAGTGCAGAAGAGGAGCAACGAGAAGCCGCCTACAAGTCGGCGAGTCCAAAAGTTGGCGCTTCTGAACTACCAAAGTGGCAAAAGCTAGAAGGAGACAACGACGGATCTAGAGATCCACGAGTTGTTGGTGTAATCATGGGCGGATTACAGCTTTGCGATGATACTATTCGTTCAATCAAAAAATATGAGCGAAAAGTAGTTGCCTCGGTCAACCAAGAGCCGTCCAGGAATGCATGCATGTCGTAGACTCAGTTATCACTTTCACCGCAGAAGACGTTAAAGGAGTTAGCTTCCCACAGAATGATCCCATAGTCGTCAAACTCCGAGTTACAGACTGAGACGTTTCGCGAATTCTCATTGATACTGGGAGTTTGGTAGATCTCATCTTCAAAGAGACCCTTGATAAAATGGCAGTGCCGGACGTCCATCTCATACTCGTGGACAGAACCTTGACCGTGTTTGATGGAAGCACAATCAACACGATCAGAACACTGAAGATAGCTATCCGAGTTACTGGACTCATGAGATGGATCAAGCTACTTGTTATAGATAAACCACCCATCTACAACATGATCTTAGGAACGCCTTGGATACACACGATGAAAGTCGTGCCATCAAGTTACCATCAATGCGTTAAGATCCCAATAAACGAAGGAGTCTACACTCTTAAGGGCGATCAGAAGATGGCCATAACTTGCTTCATCGCTGAATTAAAGTTAAAAAACAAAGCATACATGATGACGGCATCAATAGGGAGTAAAGCGCTTACCGAACCTCCTAATCCCGAGAAGCCCGATCAGTCAACTATCAAGCTTGTTAACATCAACTTAGCTGATCTGGCAAAGTGTGTGAGCATCGGAATCGATCTTAGCAAACCTATTAAGGAAAAGCTAATACGACTCCTTGAAGAAAACGTGGTGACATTCGCATGGAAACCAAGTGATATGCCTGGAATCGACCCAGCAATCATAAGTCATAGACTAAATGTCGATCCGACATATAAGCCGATAAAGTAGAAGAGAAGAAAGCTCAGGCCAGAAAGAACTAAGGCCGTAATCGAAGAAGTAAAGAAGCTGATTGAAATCAGATTAATCACCGAGATTCAATACCCAGAATGGCTGGCCAATCCGGTAGTCGTTCCCAAAAAGAACGGAAAGTGGAGAGTCTGCATAGACTTCATTGATCTCAATGAAGCGTGTCCGAAGCACAGCTACCCATTGCTAAACATCGACCGAATTGTCAAAGCGACAGCCAGGAATGAGCTTCTCTCATTTATGGATGCCTTCTTAGGATTCAACAAGATCCGAATGCATCCTGACGACATGGAAAAGACATGGTTCATCACGGAGCGAGGCACTTATTGCTACAAGGTAATGCTATTCAGGCTGAAGAATGTTGGAGCTACCTATCAGCGCCTCGTAAACAAAATATTTGCTGATCAACTCGGGCAAACCACGGAAGTATATATTGACGACATGCTAGTAAAGTCGTTAAGGGCAGAAGACCATGTCAACCATTTGGACCATTGCTTCAAAACCCTGAATGAGTATCAGATGCTCAATCCTGCAAAATGGACCTTTAGTGTTACGTTAGGGGAATTCCTCATATACATAGTCACTCAACGAGGTATCGAAGCAAACCCAAAACAGGTCACAACAATTGAAGAACTACCTTCTCCAAAGAATAAGCGAGAAGTTCAGAGGTTGACAGGATGGATAGCCGCCCTAAATCGCTTAATATCGCGTTCGACAGACAAATGTCTCTCGTTCGATAACTTATTGCGTGAAAATAAAGAATTCAAATGGGATGAAGCTGCGAGAACACCTTCTCTGAACTGAAGAAATATCTTTCAACTCCTCCAATACTTGCTAAGCCAGAAAACGAGGAATCATTGTACTTGTACATCATGGTTTCCACCTCGGCAGTTAGTGGCATACTAGTTTGAGATGACAGGGGAACTCAGTATCCAATCTTTTACATCAGCAAGTCACTGGACGGAGCCGAGTCCCGATATTAAACCATGGAAAAACTTGCATTAGCAGTGGTTACCTCAGCAAGGAAGTTACGTCCTTACTTCCAATCGCACACCATCATAGTGTTAACAAATCACCCATTGCGAACAATACTGCATAGCCCAAACCAGTCAGGACGACTAACGAAATAGGTAATAAAGTTGAGCGAGTACGATATGGAATTCAAAGGACAAACAAGCGCAAAGTCACACGTCCTAGCCGACTTCATAATCGAGCTATCACCAGAATTAGAGTATTTGAGCTTAGAAGAAAACTAAACATGGAGGATCTACGTAGACGGATCTTCCTAACAACACGCCTCAGGAGTGGGAATCAAGCTAGAAAGCCCCACAGGAGAAGTTATGGAACAGTCTTTCTGACTTGCGTTTCTAGCTTCAAACAACGAGGCAAAATACAAATCATTGATTGCAGGAATAAAGTTGGCTAAAGAAGTCGGAGCCACTAACATCAGTTGTTACTACGACTCCCAACTTGTCGTCAATCAAGTAGTTGAGATTTCGAATCATCAAAATCTCAAGGTCCAAGAACACATCTGCCGACGCCCTCGCTGCTCTCGCATCCAGAACAGATACTATCCAACGACAGATCATCCCGATAGAAAGCTTAGATAGGCCGAGCATAAGCCTACCAAAGCGAGATATGGAACTAGTCTCGATAATAGATGACATCCGAGAAGATTCTGATTCCAAGGTGGCGGACGCCAAACATAACTCGGAGCAGAAATAGACTGGCGAGATGAAATCTTAGCCTATATTATCGACGGCAAAACGCCACAAGACAAATGGGCTGCACGATGCCTAAAAGCAAAGAGCACTTTCTACACGTAAATCGGTGAAAAACTTTATCGAAGAAGTTCAAACAGAGTCTTGCTTACATGCGTTCATGGCAAGGAAGTCGACAAAATCATCAAGAAAGCGCATGATAGAGCAGGAAGAAACCACAACAGTGGAAGAACGCTCATTCAAAAGATTAGGACACTCGGCTACTATTGGCCAACCATGTCCAAGGATTGTGCCGAATACACCGCGAGATGCGATAAGTGCCAAAGGCACATGCACATTATTCACGCTCCGATCGAGGAGTTAACATCCACGATAAGCTTTATCCATTCATGCGATGGGCAATGGATATAGTTGGGCCGTTACCACCCTCATGACAAAAGAGATTCATGCTCGTAATGACCGACTACTTCTCAAAGTGGGTCAAAGCAGAAGCTTACTCCCAGATAAAGGGTAGAGATGTAATCAAATTCGTATGGAAAAACATCATCTGCTGACATGGTCTCCCATACAAAATTGTAATGGTTAACGGATCTCAATTCATCTCGGCCAAATTTACTAACTTTTGCGCCAGATGGAATATTCGAGTGAGCAAATCAACACCACGGAACCCGCAAGGTAATGGTCAGGCAGAAGCCACAAACAAACAAATCCTTAATGATCTAAAGAAGCGACTTTCTGAAAAGAAAGGAAGTTGGGCCTCTGAATTAGAAGAAGTGTTATGGTCACATCGAACTACACCTCGACGATCAACCGGGCGAACTCCATTCTCTCTATCTCATGAAATCGAAGCATTGGCTCCAGCAGAAATTGCAGTGCCAACCTTGCACCACGAGCGTCTTTCTGAGAACAAAGATGCAAATAACAATGCTATTGAAAATAGCATTGACGACTTGGAAGAGGAGCGTGACGAAGCCCTCCTCCGGCAAAATTATCAACAGGAAGCCGCAAAATACTACAACAGGAAAGTACACGGATGACACTTTGCTGTTGAGGATCTTGTACTCCAAAAAGTGTTCGAAAACACGGCCAAACTCAATGCCGGGAAACTCGGCGCCAATTGGGAAGGGTCATACATTATTTTTTAAGTCGTCAAACTAGACGTTTAAAAAATTACCACCATGGAAGGAGTTACAATTTCCCGATGTTGGAATTCCATCAACTTAAAGCGATATTACTACTAGCAAATCGCTTTCTCTGCAAACTATATGCGTCATTTAATGCATTACTATCTACTTTATTAGTTATGTAATGAGAACTATGTCTTGACTTAATCTCTTCGGGGTACATAGGTAGCCTTCATGTCTAACTAAAAGTTAATAAAAATATTGCTTTGTCGCAAGTCGGCATTCAAAAAAGATAATAATAATAAAAAAAGACGGGATTACACCCTATATAACCCAAGATAAATTTTCGCAAAATCTAACTTGTCTTTTAAGCCGAGTCTTAAAATCTTGCCGAACTCAACCTCGAAAAACTTATTAAAAGTAAAGGAATTCTACCAAATTCTAAAATCCACGACTAGAACCTAGTCCTTGTCTTAATTGCCGAGTTCTAAACTCACCGAGCCTAACCTCAAAAAACTTATAATCATTAAGTCTAAAACCTTGGAAAGCAAATTCCAAAATCTACTTAATTCAAGTAGAAAAGCTTATGCATTACGAGACTAATCTCTTGTAGCATCTACAAGAGTTTAATTTCTGACAGGAAAGACAAGGCTTAAAGGCTTTGTACAGATTGACCGAGATTAACTTCTCACCTAACAGCGGAACAAAGTTCCATATATGTTTGTAAGAACAGTTTCCGTTAGAAGATGGAAAGATAGCTTAGGACAGGTGCATTGAAACAGTTCTTGTCAAAGGACGAAAACATAGTTTAGGACGGGTTTATCAAGTCAAAACTTGTCAAAGGACGAAAACATAGTTTAGGACAGGTTTATCAAGTCATAACTCGTCAAAAGACGAAAACATAGCCTAAGACAGGTTCACGAGGATAACTTCTCATCTAAATGACGGAACATAGTTCCGTACAGATCAAAAGACAAAGCATAGCTTTGTACAGAAATACCGAGAATAATTTCTCGACTACCGACAGAACATAGTTCTATACTGATCCAAAGACAAAGCACAGCTTTGTATATAGATATCGAGAATAATTTCTTGCCTAACGACGGAACATAGTTCCGTACGAACCTAAAAGATAAAGCATAGCTTTGTACAGAAATGTCGAGATTGATTTCTCACTAAAGACGGAAAATAGTTCCGTACAAATTTGTTGAGATTAAAAATCTCACTTAACGACAAAGCAAAGCTTTGTACAGAGTTACGAGATTAAAAGTCTCAAATAAGTCATAATGTGATTTCTGAACAAATAAATAGAAATCCTTTGGACCATGTTTTACGAATATGGTTTCTGAACCCAAACTTCTTAAACCTGAATTGAGTCCTAAAATCTTAGTTTCAAAGCCGCATAACAGAAAGTTCACTTTCAAATACTAAAACGAGATTAGACTCTCTAAACGCAGAAAAAAACTTCTCTAAACACGCAAAATCAAGAAAAGGATCTCGGAAACCGCAATTCATAAAATGATGAGTCAAAAGAATTAAAATAATTCTCATTCATTATCAAATTTCGTTTCATTTACAGAGGAAACAATCCTTACAAAAAGTACTGAGTACATATAAAATTCTGTCCAAAAGTCCGAGTGCAGACTACAAATGAAGACTACGACAAAACCCGGAGAAATTACGGTGCTTCAGTGAGTCTATTTTCACCAGCGTTATAAGCCTCTCAAACTTTAAAAACGGGGACAACCAAGTCCCCCGGAAGCAGCGCCGTCACGCTCTCCTTGTTGAAAAGCTCCCAGAACTCGTCCACTTTGGTGGTCATTGAGTCCACGACTGTACAGGGAATGCCAACTCCCCGATTGGAAAGCAGTCGAAGAACATTTGCCGACCCAATAAACTGGGCATACGACAAGTGAGTCTCGAGATTCCTGTCGAGATCGCAAAACTAAGCAGCAATCTGATAAAAATGATCGGATAGGCGCTCACAAAGAACCCCAAAGGATCTTGAGCTCTCAATGGTTAGTGCCTGGCGAAGTGGAGAATCAAAGCCCCCTGACCTGATCTAACCCACCGTGCAATTTTGACACCGTATCATTAGCTTTTTTAGTGGATTTAAAAGCGACGCGGACTTGGCCGGAAAGTGTTCTTGCCTCTATCATTAGCTCGGGTAGTCTGTGTCTCTTAGTGTGGTCAGCACTGGGTGTTTCCGAGCAGCGAAGCTTTCCGTCCTTTTCGGCCGGGCTAGACCCTGGATTTGAAATGTCCAACTTAGAATGGGCCCAACACTCCTCAACCATAGGACAAGAAGAGGGTCAGTAGTCTCTGCCGTTGCAGGCCCGGTCAGACTCGGCGCAATCTAAAGAATCTGAAAATTTCACATTTGAGCTATCAACTTGAGGACATTTTCACGCTCCGGTTTTAACTCATCCTTTGTGCAAGTGAGTTCCTCATTGGCGGCAGAAAGTTCAGATCGTAGTTCCACCACTTCCAATTAGTCCTCAACAACTCAGACATGCGTTCCCCTATCCCTACCACTGGTGAAGCCGCTCCTATTTTCCCTCCTTGGAGAATCGATCCTTAATGATGCATCGTTTCTCGCCTTCTTCGCGAGCCGCAGATTCTTCCAGCCAGAATTCGAAGGGACTTCCACTGTATCTCGAATCGGAGCAACCAAGGCTTCGGAAACCCTAGGAGAACCTCTAGAGGGCCGAGTACTTAATCGCTCAAGAGCAGAACTAACACCGGCCTCAATATTAGGAAGCCTAATGTCATCAATACCCATTTTTGAAAAAGATAAGAAGAACTTAGAAGAAATTTGAATCGAAGAACTCGAAAGTCGTCGAAGCAAGTATAAGCAGATCAAATGTGAATGGTAAAAGAATAAGAGGCATGGTATTTATAGAGAATTACTATAATATGAAGCGGCGCAAAGCTGAAAAAATGAATGAGCGGGAAGTTGTCGAAGTGACGTCATGCGGTAATAATGATGATTCGCTTAAAATCGAGGCGACTGTTCAAATGACCTACTGGAAAACTAACATGTGGAGCGAAGATTTTGGAAGATGAAACAACCTTTCCGACTTGGAAATTCGGCACTAGAATTTTCCGAGTCGAGGGGGGGGACAATTGTAGGATCTGTGGTCCACCGAAAACAACAGATGGAATATAAGAGAACCACCTAGTTGCAAGCACTAAGTCTTCAACTCAGACAAAACACTCAACTCGGTAATATGTCTCTTCTTGAAAGGTTCTACGAACCTGAAAGGAAGTCGGATGAAACATCAGCATACAATAAATAGGAGTTTTCCTATTCTGATATGGAAAACTTCTGCAAATCTAGCTCAAATCTTAATAGCTTCATTCTTATCAACAAGATTTGTAAATCTTCTTTTATTTTCTACACATGTAAACCGCCTCTATAAACTATAAATAGAGGTGCAATCCTTCTGCAAGGAGGATCTTCTTTTTGGACATCTGAAGTTGAATAAGAACATCAATTCGGCTTTCACCAATCCTATTACTCACCTAACTAAGTTCTTACTTCCGTTCGAATCGACAAGTGTCCTTGCCCATTCTTCCCTACTCTATAATCAAGAACCACCATTTAGTACCAATCGTGCTAAACCCGGTTCTAACATGTACTCTGTTTAAGTAAAAAATGTTACCACTTTTCAAACTTACATGTAATCATGCAAAATATTTAAAAACCACTATTTCCCACTCATTTATGTTCTTTCTATTGTCAACAGAAGTTATTTTGTTATGTAGTTTGATACAACGAGTTTTAACCATATATCCTACTGCAAGTGCACAACAAACAAAATAGTATTTAGGGATCAAATCCACGAAGACCAATTATCACACTGACGATTGTATTATCTAACTAGAGCTAAGAATTCTGATTCGAATCGTTGTAACTAAGGAATGTAATGTAAAAAAATACTAAAGACATCAAGCTTAGGGAATTCGTAAGGAAATCAAAGGGCATAATGAGGAATCTATTCAGGTAAGTTTATTTCCGTTCTCGACTCAGAAATAACGATTGACTAACCTACTTTTGCAGTGATAGCCACTATGCTTAGATTCTAGGGATCCTAACTCTCGTTGGTTCTAGAAATCTAACCACGCAATATCAACAATTCCGAAGTGTCCACAATCCAACCTAATGTCAACTCTCGTTGGTAATGAAGGTGTTGCTTACCTAGAAAGGTTCCGGTTCTTATTAAACTTCTAGGATAACAAGCAACCTAAGATCATAGATTAGTTAGCTACTCCAACCTAAGCGTTAACAATGTTTCTAGGCAGAGAATCCATATTAAAAGCCTATTTGTTCCTCACCCTTATGTCCTTTAAGATTCTTTGAATGCCCTAAACTCGACTATGAACTACTCAGACATGGAAAGAAAGATCAAGCAAGTAATTGTAAAGAAATTCATTGAAAACTCAAAATAGATAGAATAGAGGTTTAGGAATTCTTCTCCAATGGTGTAGAGATCTGAAATCTTCTCCTCTAGGTTACAACAAACGTCTGTAACTTTTTTAATCTGAAAAACTCTCTCAAAACGTGTTTTTGATCTAATATATAGAGTAAATTGAATTGGTACAAAAATAAGGAAATATGGTTTTCGCTTCGCACGGTCATTGATCGATCGATCCTTCAACTGCTTGATCGATCAATGTTTCTTCATTCGATCGTGAAGCTTCCAAATCGTGCAAAGGATCGTCCGTAACTTCTTCTCAAATAGCTCGATTGATCTCTGAATGCTTGGTCGTGCAGTGGATCGTGCACACGATATAGATGGATGGAGGCCGATCGTGTCAAGCAAGAGAAGTCGATCAGTGGATCAAGCGTAGTTTTCTTCTTTAAAGTTGTGATCGATCGATCTTGGTGTTGATCGATCGATCCTTCATCTTGTAGCGGAAAAATCCAAAGTTAAGCTCCAATCTTGCTCAGCATGTAGAATCCAAAGTATCCTTGCATTTTGTACCTGAAAAGACTCTAAAAACACAACAAAGACTAAAGAAAACATATGAATTAGTAAGCTATAAGTCGGTATAAATGAAGTATATCATAGTTCCAAAACAAAATCGTCTTCAGGCATCCACCATTTTCCTGTGAACTTCAAAACTTTCCCCCTAATACTTTCAGCATTTTTCAATCCAATATTTTGTGTACCAAATTATCTTCATCGTATATTGAAAAATATACAATACTCAAGAGTTACAATATCTGATGCAACTTACTATTTTTTGTAGTGTTATGCTGCGTTCACCCTCTAACACTGGAGTAAAAGGTGAAGTTATGACTTCAGTCTCAAATTCTGGTGATTCGGATTACGAGTATCCTGAAGAAGGTTGTTGACTAGAGATTATTCACAGATTATATGATATCAACTTAAACATCATTTACAGTGTTAATTCATTACACTTTCCTTAATATAAATGTAGAGCCTGAGTTATACGATGAAGATATTGAATATGATTGTTCATCTGAAGAATTTGATTCCAATGATGAAGCAGAAGAAACAGATCAAACACATGAAGAGGACAATGTCACGGCTAATGATATACGTGATGCTGCCCATTGTTATGATATATTGCTTAAGATAGAATAGACTATCCGAAAAGTACTTGGCTCAGCCAAGAGCCAAGAACAACAACAAAATAAAGCTTCTATATCAACTACAGAGCAAAGAAAAAACTCTCGCCCCTTACCACGTATGATCATACATCAATCCAGGACTAAAGTGGTTTTAAAAAATTGAAAAGCTTCTAAAGGTTAATTCACATTATTAGGTTACATTGATCATGGTGATCCTACACACAGTTGTGAATTCTGTGGTGCTCTTTTTTGGTATAACCAACAAATTAATAAAAGAAGAAGAACAAATTGTCCAATTTACACTGGTTGTTGTATGCAAGGGCAAGTTCAATTACCATTGCTGAGGGATTCGCCTGAGCTGTTGTGGATTTTAGTAACAAATGATAATGAACTCTCTAAACATTTTAGAGAAAACATAAGAGCCTACAATATGCTATTTGCATTTACATCCATAGGAGGAAAGGTTAACAAAGAAAGGTCCACAAATGTTTGCATTGCAAGGACAAAACTATCATCTAATAGGTTCACTGAAGCCAAAACCTGGACACTATGCTAAATTCTCACAGTTGTATATCGTTGACACTCACAATGAAATAGAGAACAAAATGAAGGTTATGAGTTCACTTTTAAAATTCTGAAATCTTTACTACATTTGTTATTGATGATGAATTAAGTTTGAGTAACTAATTTTTCTTACAGCAAAGGCGTGGAGGATAGAAATGAGAGTATGAAACAACTGTTTTGGAAAGAGATTATATGAATGATCATTAATCTGCCAGATGATATAAGTCCTCATGTGAAAGCGTTTTGTTGTGCCAGAGACAGATTCGATATGGAAAAAGCAGAAGGATTACAGATGCAGATTATTTCTAACAGTGAAAAAGGTGGTAGGTTATACTGTGAACCAACAGTGGCTGAGGTTGCGACCTTACTTCCTGGGGACTTTGAGCAAAATTTTAATTAGCGTGACATTATTCTAAAAGGAAAATCTGGGAAGCTTAAACGGATAAACGAACTTCATCCATCTTACTTGGCATTCTAGTATCAAGTGATATTTCCTAGGAGTGAAGATGGTTCCAGAGTTAGGATTAAGAAGGGTAAGACAGCTAATAGGGGTGAGAAGACTAACCAAAATATAAGTATGAGGCAATGGTTCACATTCAGGTTACAAGAACATAAAAATGAGAAGCATATTATTCTTAGGTCGAAGCGACTACTTCAACAGTTTGTGGTTGACGGGTACATAATGGTTGAGTCTAATAGGCTACGATATGTTGCAAGAAACCGAACAACGTTGAGGAATACTAAAATAGAGAAGGTTAAAGAAGCAAAAGATGCATGGAGCTGTGATTTGAGCAATCACGAGAAAAGTGTTTTTATTCTGAAATCTTTTACTGGGGCCCAGAGTATTTGCGGTCTAATTATCTTGATGCAATAGCTATATGTAAAAATTTTGTGTTTCCAGATCTGTTCATCACTTTCGCGTGTAATCCAAAATGGCCTGAGATAACTATGTTTGTTGAACAACGTAATTTGAAAGCTGAAGATAGACCTGATATAATTTCCAAAATATTTAAGATTAAAATCGAGAGTCTCATGGACGATTTTACAAAGTGTCATATGTTTGGGAAGACAATATTAGGTATTTGTTTTTATATTTGGCAGATTGCTTCACTAAATTTTAGACTATGTATTTGTATAGAATATTGTTGTCTTATAATTTATATGCAATTGTTACAACTATGTACAAAGTGGAGTTTCAAAAAAAGAGGTCTCCCACATGAAAATGTACTTTTGTTCATGGCTTCTGGACATAAATTTTTTAATTCAGATCAGGTTGAAAAGATTATTAGTGCCGAGATACCAGATAAGGATCTAGAACCTGATCTTTATGATGTTGTGAAAGATTTTATGATTCATGGTCCATGTGGTTTGGTTAATCCCACTAATTCGTGTATGGTGAAAGGGAAATGTTCAAAGTTTTTTCCTAAGGATTTTGCGGAACATAAAATGCTTGATAGTGAAGATTATCCAGTGTATAGAAGAAAGGACACGGGCAGGTTTGTTGAGAAGAATAAAATTAAATTTGATAACAGGTCTATAGTTTCCTACAATAAGAGGTTATAGTTGAGGTATAAAGCACACATAAATGTGGAGTGGTGCAATCAATATGCTGCTTGCAAATATCTTTTCAAGTATATTACAAAAGGACCAGATCGTGTTACACTTACAGTTGAGCCAACTCAACTAAATACAGAACATGAAAATCGGAAGCATACGATACCAGAAATGAGGTTAAAGACTGGTTTGACTGTAGGTATGTATTAATTTTTTATTATAGTTTTTCTTTCTTGTTTTATTGTTACTACCCTTATTGTTGATGATGGTGTTTAAGTATTTTCCTTTTTCTTGGCAGATATGTTTCTGCTTGTGAGGCAACATGAAGAATATATTGCTTTGACATTCATTATCGATCTACGCCTATTGTTAAATTGTATTTCCATGAAGAAGAGAGGCAACCAGTATACTACAAAAAAGATGAGACAGCGGATTTCATTATTGGGAAATATAAGTCAGGTTTAACTCAGTTTCAAGCGTGGTTTGAGTTAAACAAGATCGATGAGAATGCAAGGAATTTTTTATATGAGGAGATTCCCCCACAAGTATATATGGGACCAAAAAGGGAAGATATTCAAAATGAGAAGAGGTAGTAGCTTTGCTTTAGGCATAATTAACTATGTTCCTATGAAAATTGAGCAATCCTATTATCTCAGAATGTTATTGGGTCATAGTAGAGAGCCAAAGTGTTTTTCTAACTTGAGAGCAGTCAATGGAGTTTTGTTTGAGACATATGGAGATGCATGTTATGCATTAGGCCTCTTAGAAGAAAACAAAGAGTACATTGCAGCAATGGAAAAAACAAGCTTTATGTGCTCAAGTGTTATTGTAGGAGATTGTTTGTCAATTTGCTTATATCTGATTCCATGAGTTTTCTTGAGGTTGTATGGGAGAATACTTGGAGGTTTTTATGTGAGGATATTGTTTACAAGCTTAAGAAAGAATATCATGCATCAGGTATCTTTTGTTCTATAGAAGAAATGCAATCACCTCATATTATTATTTTTTTAATTTGGGTCGACATATTGTCATGAATATGGTTACATATTTCGCAGTTCTAACTATTAGTGATGAAGACAAAAAGATTATGCTCTGCGGGAAATAGATTAGCTACTTTCCAGCCATGGGCCCTCACTGAGTCGATATGAAAGAATGCCACAACTAGAAGAGGATGTAAGTGTTCCTCTAAATCAGTTTATTTTTGATGAGCGCAATTACAACCAAAAGAAGAACAAATGAAGGTTTATAAGGATATACTTGACGCTGTTGTACATGATCGTGGTGGAATTTTTTTGTTTCCGGTTTTGGAGGAACATGTAAAACGTTTTTATAGAGATTGCTCTCATCTTCACTAAGGTCACAAGGTGATATTGTGCTTAATGTTGCATCAAACGGAATTGCTGCATTACTGCTACAAGGAGGTCAAACAGCTCACTCACGATTTAAGATCCTATCAATGTTGATGAGTCTAGCATGTGTTCTATGACACAAGGATGGAAGGTTGGTGATTTGCTGATATAAAGTAAGCTAATTATTTTGAATGATGCTCCGATAACTAGCAAATACTATTTTGAAGCTCTAGACAGAACTCTATAAGACATTATTCGGCATCCTGAGAATAAACATTTTGGTGGTAAAGTTGTGGTGTTGGGAGGAGATTTCAGACAAATTTTGCCTGTGATAGCCGGAGGAGGAATGCAACAAACTGTGTTATCTACAATTAATACATCCTAATTGTGGAATGATGTAAAAGTGATGAAACTAACAAAGAACATGAGTCTGCTTACTGATATTAGTGTTAACGAGAAGCGACAAATTAAAGAATTTTCTAATTGGCTTCTAGATGTTGGTGATGGTAATCTGGGATTACCAAGTGACATAATTGCAGAAGTAGACATACCTAAGGAGTTGCTGATTACTAATGTTGGTAATCCTGTTGAATCTATAATTGAAGCCGTATACGGTAATGGAGTTCTCAAAAACAAATTGTCTAAGTGGTTTGAAGAAAAGGTTATTGTGTGCCCTAAGAATGAGGATATCAACACAATTAACAATCTTCTGCTTAAAAGACTTGCATGTAATTTTGTATAAGTCGCTAATCAATTTTGACTGTTCTTCATTATGTAATATCTTTTATAGTAATACAAATTGTTTCGTTGTTTTGATTGCAGGGGAGGAGAAAACATATTTTAGTTGTGATAGTATTGACCCACCAGATCAGAAATCCTTTAGTAATCCAATCTATACTCCTGATTTTCTGAACAATGTAAAAGCATCACGTCTACCTAATCATGCTTTACAACTTAAAGTAGGATGTCCTGTTATGAAGCTGCGAAATATTGATCCAGATGAAGGGCTATGCAATGGTACAAGACTCCAGATTACTCACTTGGCTACTCATCTTGTGCAAGCTAAAATTCTTAAAGGTACTAAGATTGGTAAAATTGTGCTAATTCTTAAAATGGTGATATGTCCTTAGCAATTCGCAATCCCGAAACCATTCCAACTGACGGCCAAAATTTCTTGTCTGATGCAAAAATTCATTTCAAAATGCGGAGGAGACAATTCTCACTAACTGTGTTGTTTGCTATCACAATCAACAAAAGTCAAGGATAGACATTGAGGCATGTTGGTCTGTATTTACCAAAACCTGTTTTTTCACATGGTCAGCTATACATGGCATTGTCAAGGGTGTACAGGAAATCAGGACTTAAGATTTTGATTACAGATAAGAAAGGGAAACCTCAAAAGAGAACTACAAATGTTGTGTTCAAAGAAGTGTTTCAAAACGTTGTTTAGTTAATACTGTTTAATATGTTATTGTTTTCTAATTTCCTTTTTGCTTATTAAGTTATTGTGTTTACTTCCTAATGCACAATTATTTTATGTATCACTACTCTATTTATGCGCGATCTGTTTCCTATGTGTGTTTTAGCTATTGTCATTTTTCTTTAAGTCCTGATAAACTATCAATATATATATATATATATATATATCAATATTCTTTAACATTTATAATTACTTTAAATTTCTTTGCTGTAACACTAAAATATTTTGCAAACAAACTAGAAATTTAGACAAACCTTTTATAACTAGGTTCAGATTCTAAATCAAAATTTGCTAAACACACACAATATAAACTGAACATTTCTCAGATTTCATTGATATGCATATGTAGACTTATAGGATTATCAGTAAGGCATCATTTAAAATACCTTTTATCCTGTTATCCTCTTAAATCCGAGTATGTCCTGGATGTAGTATGCATTTATACGTGTCTTCATGAAAATTTTGCTGAGATCATAGAACACACAAACATGCCAAGTCAATTATAATTTAGTTACCCACTACTAAAATAACAAACTTTTTTGACAGCTATCAAATATTTTGTATCTACAGTAAATTAGTTATACAATATAGGATATGAAGGCTTATTGTCTAGTTGTTTTCCTTGTTTATTGAGATGCAAGATGTTGTTGTATTTAGATTCAACACTATGTTTCAATTCTACCAACTGCAGAATATTAAAAGCAAGTATTATATATTTTTCCAATGTATCTAACGTATTATGAAAATAAAAACACAGTTTCATAAATATTAAATTTAATTAGAAGTACCAATTTGAGTGAAGACAGAACCAATTACTTTGAACAAGCATATCTCCCCTTTTCCTCTGTCCTTATAATATTATAAACCTGCAAACATCAATGTATCACTCACATATCCGAACAACTAGGTAAAACTTATAGAATTGAAACCACCTATGCCAATAATTAAGATCTCAACATGATTTCACCAATGAATAGTAATTAATTTAGTTAATTTCAATATTTTGATCCCGATTCCAATAGTGAATTCAAAGGCTTCTACGTATATATGAATACTTACCTGTGTTTTCATAATGACAATTCCGACATCCCAGAAATCTTGCTCATCTGTGATTCAGTGAAATCGTGATCGACAATCAATTTGGTTGGTTATTGTTTTTTCAGGTTATTAGGTTTTTTTTATCTTGCTGCGATTTTTTTTTGTTATATTTATGGGTTTTCTTTTATATATATAAAGTTCATCCGATAATTGGATTAGTGGATCAAAATTGGGCTTTGAAGACTAATGTTCAAGCCATTGTTTATATTTGTTAATTGGTGTTACTCAATTTGTTTAGGCTTTGAGATATAACTATTTATAAACCAGGTATTTGTCATAGATTGTATTATTTATTTTACCACATTAAATGGCATAATGTTTGTCAATTTTTCTTATGTTAAAAATAGATTAAAAAATCGTAACAACGATTATAACAAGATTGCGTTCATTCGATTGTTATTTAGTCTCACCAGTAACTATCATAAATCTTATGAATTCATTACCGTTCATTTAATCATCTTTGGGAACTAACAAACTCTTCGCAATGGGAACTGAGAAGACTATTGTCTGTTTTAAACTAAATGTGTTAAAGTTTCTAACTATTATTTTAAATTTTATTACCCAATTAAATGAAATATCCATTATTAGTTTTCTCTATTCTACCCATGGAACTAGGTTTTATCTTATAATCCCAAACAAATAAATCTTAGCATCCAAATGCCAAACATTATGGTTCTTATGCAGTGTACAACTCATTACCACAACAAAACATATATTTATATACAGATTACTAGAATTTATATACCCCACATTACCAGTGCGTGTACCATCCTAATTTTATATATGTATAATATATATACTCTTATGCAACATACAAAAATAGTTTATCCTTATATGTTCATTTTTGTTCTAAACCTTATGCAGACTTCTACTTGTCGATATCCTATTTTTTCTTATTTCCATAATTATTCCAGAATAAGACTTTTTGTCTCTAGTATTTGTGACTCTATCAATATCAGTCTTTTAACCTTTTGAACATGATAAAAAACCTTTTTAAACGGTTTCATTACATGTAAGAGTCATTAAACCTCTGTTCATACACATAATCTATTTTTTTTAATTGAGACTTCTATACCTCTTTACATGAGCTTTCAAAGCTCCAAAAACTTCCTTCATTTGACCTTTTGAACTAGAAGTTTAAATAAGTAAACTAGCTAGTAAGGAGCACATAACATCTTAGCTTAAGTCAATTGCTGTCTCATTTCTCTTTCAGTGTCATGGACCATAGGTCCACACAGCAAATTACTTAGAGGATCTGCTCTATTCAAATGATAAGAGTCCAACTTCTAATAGCCCTCTAATCACTTTACCAAACCTATCAAAGAGGTATGTTTTATACAAGTGTTTCAAAGAGTTCATCTTCTTGACTCTCTTACACTAAAATCAAGTATTTCAAAGACGTCATTTTTGTCTCTCTTTCACTTAAAAGTTGCAGTCTGATCTCCCTATAACTATGTTCAGGACCATTCATCCACACAACTTTTGGTCAAAAGATTCAAAAATCTTTTCCAGACCTCTCACACATAAGGGAAATCACACCAACTTCCGCAAAGCCATTAATGACATTACATCTCATCCTTATAAATAACAATATTCAGCCAGAAATATTAACCCAAAACTAGACTCAATTCTAAGCTCTTTTACTAGTAGGTTCTGCATCAAATCATTTCAAACTACATTTAGAATATGACTTTCTTGATTCTGTAGAATTAGCCTTATCTTTGAGAGGAAAGATATCCTCAAACAATTTTGTATCCCGTGACTCCATCACATATCGTAATATCTTTGAGCTTGAATCAAATGTTAAGCAACGATGTGTCGCACTGCTTGGTGCATATCCTACAAATACTTTCCAAAACTAGTAACAATCATCAGTTTTAAGCTCTATAAAACTGATTATTCCTCTTTGATTATTAATATCCATTGCACTTCATAACAGAGCCATCACAAAACTCCATTGTTCACCAGAATTACTTCACCTGCTCTTGTATTAGGCTTCACTCTGACTTGATGTTCTCTTTATTCTTTCTTATACTTGAGAACCTAAGATATACTTTCAAAGAACCTGAGAACTAACACAGTAAAATCCTTTACCAATCTGATTAGTCTTACATACAGATACAGAATTATGCCTTGAAATTCATGAAATTCTCACATGATTCATCTTTAGAGGACACTAGATAAACTCTAGTACATCTAAAGTAATTATCAACAAAATTTACATAAAACTTTTACCTCCATTTCTCAAGGAATTTGTGAAATTACCCCCTACAATTTTTAAAACACTTGTATCTCCCAAATATACATTTTAGTGGCTTATGAAGCATGTATAACTTAATATGCCCATACAGTTTATTTAGAAGAATCCAGAAACTATTAACATAAGGACTTCATGAACAATTCAATTTTACAAACAGTGTTCAACCAATAATCCAAGATGAAGGTTATAAAACCAAGACCAAAATCTCTTCTAATTCTAGTTCTATTGCTTCCCATATGTTATTCGCCCTTATTATCAACTGTACGATTAACATTAGAGATACTAAAAGAATCTGATTCTAAACTCTTCTCAAAAGAAACAGTTTTCAAATTATTCAACAAAGTAGCATCGTGTCTGATTATCACCATCTATGTTCCCGTCTGAATCTCTGATTCTCAGCAGAAATCTATGTTTTTATTGGTGTCTTCAACCATGATATCAAAAGAGATTCCTAGATTGAAAACCCATAAGCTCTTGCAATTGTAATTAACGGAAGCTTCCATTCTCTGGGCCTTCTCCTCTTCACCCAAATGGTCCAAGATTTGATTAAATCACAAGCTCCAACAAGCTTAATGCCATGTCGAAAGCTGATCCGGGAAACTATTTGCTAGATACATGTACTATTCGGTCACTTCTCACTTTCCTTCTCCTTGTAATTTGGCACCGATCTTTGCTTTCTTGTTGGCCTCGATCATGTTAATCCTCACTTGATTTGGATAAGATCGGATAAACATTAAAGAAAGATTACCACCCAAGATTTCTTCTAAAGCTCTATGTCAAGCTTTCTTTATCTTCTCTTCTTCATCTGCTTCAATGCATCAGTTCAAGGTCGGAGATAAGTTTCTTCACCGTAGTCGTTAAATCCCATCAGTAATAGATTGTTCCAGTGAGTAATTGTAGTGTTAAAATATCCAGAATAACTTTGTTTCTTGACATCTCTCTAAGGTTCCAAACGGATGTTTAATCTTTTAAAGATTGTTGAAACCAAATTACAAAACGAGTAACAAATAACTAAACAAGGAAAGACGATGCAGAGATGTAAATCTTAATCTACTGCACTACAAAAGATTAATCCATCTCTACCCGTGAAAGTATCAAAGATGGTTTTTCTATGAGCGTTAACTCTGGTTCTCGGATCTTGAACACGCAATACGAGATGAAATATCAAAGGAAAAACAAAAAGAAAGAAGATAGAAAGAGAAGGATGAAGCGCCTTCAAACTAATCACATGCACATCAACGAGATGAATGAATTCATCCAAAGAAGAATGATCCATTGATCTCTCTATCTATCTGTTTTCTTGTTTTGTAAAAACTTGACTTCTCTTTTTCTTTTTCTTCATAATAAGCATACTTTTGGAAACAAAAACAAGTATTATTGGATCTTAAGTTTATGGTTTAAAGACATTTAAAACATGTTTAAGTTTAAGCCCATTAGTGATGTCTCTAAATCGAAACAATCTCCAACACAAACCATCTTGGATGCTCCAACTTTTTGTCATCTTGAAAGGAACCAAACAGTACCACCACTTGTCACTTATTTCACTGAGTGTAATTTGTCGGATTTTTCTCAAATGAGTAGACGAATTTGGCAGTAAAACTCCTTTTAGACAGTCCTCTGTTGCAAATAAAGTGGAATACTGTAGCACTTGGTCAATGGACAACTTCTTTGAATTTAAAGATACATATGATTTTGAGCTATCAGTAGAATATGTACTCTTCCCCCCCCAACGAGATAAGTAGTGAGGAAGTCAGAAAAGGGCTAAACTTGGAGGAGATAGACAATGAGTTATGGTGTACAGCACGAAAAAACATGAAATTTGGATCTTGTTAGCTTTGTAGATAATAATATGCAGGGTATCTTGATGATAGGAAAAATACCCCTAAATATGTTTTCTTATTAGGAAGAAGCATTGTTAAATGGAGTTAGAAGAAACAGCCAATGGTTACTTTGTCTACAACTGAAATATTCAGTATATTCATTTTAATTGCTTACGGTGCGTGTCAAGGCATTTGGCTACAACATATCATGGAACAGATTGGTTAAAAACAAACAAAAGTGACCACTCTTTCTTGCGATAATAGCTCAAAGATCTTCTTATCCAAAAATCTAATTTTTCACGGAAGCATATTCACGTTTGCTTTCATTTCATAAGAGAGTTGGTGAGCCAAGGAGAGATTCTGCAGCAGCATTGATCAACTCGCGAATACTAAGAACATCTGCAGGGGAGGTTCCTCATCCAATTTCTCACAATTAAAATAAATCAAAAATAATAATAAAAAAATTGTTAAAAGGGGGTGAGAATCGGTTCTCATTTGAGAAACCATGAGAACCCCTTATATTTCTCTCTCATAATTGGTCGAAATCATTTTAATAGATTTAATTTCTCATAATTTGAAAACTAAATAAAATCATTTATATATATTTTTATTTTTTAATAAATTGTAAAACAAAATTATCTATCTAACAAGATCCATTAAGCTTAAGTTTAAATTATATATAATATAATTTAAAATTTTATTAAGATAATAATATTAAATTATATAAAAAATCATGGGATTTTTAAAAATCAAAAAATACGATAAAACATATATAATTATAAGTTGGGCCAAGAGAAGATTAGAGCTAAATTAGTTATATATGTAGTCCGATTTTATATGTTATCTATACTTTGTAGTGCTTTAAGTTCTATCTTTAATGAGTCTATGTATTGTAATTTTATTTTTAATTATAAGAGATATTGTATTATCATGATTCGTGGTTATGTTATTGTTTTAATCATTTTTATTATAGATTATATAGTTGCATTAATCGTCAATAAAAGGAAAAAATTAAATAAAAATATTTAAACTGAATATAAAATACCTAAAATTATTTGAATCCTAAAATTTTATATAAAATTTTATATAAAATTTTATTAACAGTTTAAAATATTATTAATGATACTTTAATTAAAATTAGTATATTTTTGTATTTATAAAATAGATAAGTGAAAAAGTTAAACTTTCTTAAATTTATTAATATTATATTAGTGAGAGACTTAATGAATCTCTCACCAATATAGGTCAGAATTATAGTAGGGTTCTCAAATTAAATTATATCAAAAATAATAATATTCTATTGATGAGAAACTGTAGATGTTCTAATAGTTGATTTTTTGCACTTCTTCAGTATTTAAATCATTTATTTATATGTGTATTTGGCACAAAGTTGTAAGATGGTATTGAAATATGAGAGTTTGAGTAAATAAATGCAATGAAATTAAGGAAACAAGAAGGGTGATTTGCTAAAATAGTGATAGAAAATTGTGAAATTATTAAAATAGTACTTATATTTCAAAATTATTTAAATAATGCGAAAAGTTTTTTAAAGATCAGCTTGTCCTTTTTTGCTTTGTAAAAATAAAATATTTATAAAATTATTATTAATGACATATAGAATCATTTTCTTCTCGGGATCTTCTACTTTTTTCATCATGTGGGAATTAGAATTAATTCTCGTTTATCTACTTTTAGCCATGTGAGGTGGAAAGAAACATTCGCGAAAGTCGCCGATGAAGAGAAGCTTTACTAAAAGAGGGTTTCTCATTATGTGGATACAAAGTCTTAAAGTTGGCGGCTTTTTTTCTTCCTGCGAAAACTCGGAATTAGCTTTCGCTCGTAGCTTGATTTGTTGCTCAAATTCTAATACAGTATAGTAGCAGGCGGCACTCGTGTTCTTTGTGCTAGGTGTCAGAAAAAGAAGTACGCAATTTTCAAGCATTCTAGTTCAGTGTGCATCATCTCTTGTCTCAATGGAAGACCAGGCCTTCAAAGCGGATTCCGCCGAAAGCTAATCAACTGGCTTGTTGAGTGGAGGACCAAACATGAATTATACATTTCTGCTAACTTTTACGTGTTTCTATTTATGGTTCCTATGGAACTACATTGCAACAAATCTTTTTTCTCTAATTTTTACGTGTTTCTATTTATGGTTCCTATGGAACTACATTGCAACAAATCTTTTTTCTCAGCAGCATTACTTCTATGATCTTAGGAGCACTGGCCGTCGTGGCCAAAACAAAAGTCAGAAGACCTCTAGCTCATAGTTCAATTGGACATATATAGGTTATATTCGTACTGGTTTCTCATGTGGAATCATAGAAGGAATTCAATCACTACTAATTGGTATATTTATCTATGCATTAATGACGATGGATGCATTCGCCATAGTTTCAGCATTACGGCTATAAATTTTTTTTCGGAGCAAAGAAAAACTTCACTTCGCTCGCCTTGGGGGACCTAATTAGGAGCTGATTGATTTCTTTCATAGATATGAAGATGCCTTGAATGAACCCAAGCAAGCCGAAATTGAATACTCTAAGTAGGAAGTGGACATCTATGGTTTAACTGGAAACATCTCTTTTATATTTCTATTTAGCAAGCTCCCCCCCCTTTGTGGCAGAGCGAGCGCCTTGACTAAGATATGTTTACTCTTTCATTCTTGCAGCTGGGATAGCCTGAGTAGAGTGAACCTCCTTTTCCATAGCTTTTAACTTTTTAATTAACAAAAGACCGAGATGACCTCTTTCACAACTGAATTCCCGATATAGAATTAAAAAGAAGGCTTGAACACTCATAGGCCTCTGCTTGCGACGTCTGTTGGGAGGTAGCATCCAAGGTCCGAAAGGCCAGCACGCTTTCGGGAAAAACATAGAATAGTAGAAGATCCAGCATGCGGAACACGATAATCATTAGAAATTCACGGGTAATAAATTCACGCTTTCTGGGCAGACATGTTTTGTTTTATGTAGAGTTATTATGTTCTAGCAGATATATATTTTGGCAGATTAATTTTACTGTTTTGTAGATTTGTTTAATCTAGTGTAGTCGAGTTTTTTCTATCGGTAGATTTAAATTTGGTTACAAATTTAATTTCATACAATAAATTTGTTTTTATAGATTTTATGTTATGTGTTGCCGATTTGTTTTCTGTTGGCATATTTAATTTTGTTTCATAGATTTTATGTTCAATGTTGCCAATTTGTTTCAAATTGGCAGAGTTGTTTTTTGCATATTTATTTTATAGTGTTGCAAGTTTATATTTGATTCGTAGATTTATTGTTAATTAGTAGATTTGTTTCCATATCTTGAAGATTTATTTTGAAATTGGTAGATTTATTCTCGTAGATTTTATACTCAATGTAGCAGATTTTTTTTGGTAGATTTGTTATTCTAGTGTCACAGATCTTTCAATGTAAATGTTTATATGTAGTATCGTAGATTTATTTGATTCTGGTAGATTTATTTTAAGTTTTTAACATTAAATCGTAAATAACAATTTTGCCCTTGAATTAATGGAAACTTACTTTTTTCTCTCTCACCTGTAAATCGTAAATAGTATATCACGAAATCTCTTCTTTCATGTTTTTTTTGCTTTAACAACAACAATAACCAAAACATCACATTTTCAATCTCTTCCTCTGAACCCAAATAGTGTCAGTCATCAATGTGACTCATCATAAAGATGAGAACTTGTTTGATGTAATAATTATAAAGGTTTTAAATACACTAAATAAGAAATAGCTTCAAATAAACAACTCATTTAGTTACTTAAGAAGAAAAGAAATTAATTACACTCCTATCGAGCCGTAAAAAGGATCAAAAATGTCTTGAAGGTGCTGACTGTAACCAATTGATGAATACATTCCAAGAGGAAAAAATGGAAGGTGCTTCTCCAAGACGAACGAGAACCTTATGCCATAGTGTTTCAGCAAGCGTGCACCATAAGAAAAGATGATCTCTTGTTTCTGCAAAGGAATCACATGCACAACAACTATCTGAAATATTGAGAACCCAACTCACTAGTCGCCATCTCAAAGGTAATCTATTGGTTCTCATTTGTCTATTTTTGTCTATTTTAGAGCCATATAGAGCATCGTTGGTTCTCATTTATCTAATTTTGACTAAATGAAATTCAAACGGGAGGACTTATGAATCTAACGAGTCGATGTTAAATGAATTAAAGTGACATAATGATTTAACTTCATAGTATATTTGAAGCTTTGTTATATAGATGTCATAGACTTACTACAGCTATGAACAAAGTACAGTATTCTAAACCCCACATACATATAAATAAACACAAAAGATAGTAGGCGTGAAACTGGTAACAACATATGATTTCAGATTTTATGATGATAAAGAAAATTTGTGGAGTCAGAGGCGGAAATTGCGGGCTTGAACAAAATCGAGGTCGTAGTCAAACGTGTTTTGTCCGAAGCGGTCGAAACAGGTTTATAGCTATGTCCAACCATGGCTTCATGTTCGTTGAAGTGTACCACCGCTGTGTTTCTGATTTCATCCATGCCAATGCTCGAATTATAACCCAGCCCAAGCACATTCCACGATTTGTCTACTGGCTTTGTCGTCGAGCAAAACGTGATCAGTCCTGGTGGTAACGTTCCCACAGAAATTCAACATCACCACAACTCAAAATCGAATTAATCTGCATGTTTGAACCCATAATCGAATAAATTTGAAGCTATAAGAACAAAATCAAATTTATAGAATAAAGCTATAAGAAATCGAATAGATCTACATGAAATCAACATCACCACATCTAAAAATTGAATGAATCTAAAAGAAATGTAATGCAGATTAGAAACCATAGTCGAGTATATCTTCTTTTCAATCACCAAACCAACTTATCAACGTCTCAAAATCTCAAAACAATACACTAAATCAAGAATCCAAACACAAAACGGAAGCCATCAAAGAGAAATAAAGGAAAACAAACAAAAGAGAATGATGTAGCTTCACCGAGTCACCGCTGGAGAAGCCGAGTCGCCGCCGTCCGAGATAACCACATTGCCGGCCGCCATCTTTCGAAATCATCGCTGTCGAGAGGAAAGTCATGATGTAACCCTAAGAAAAGAAGAACGGACATTTGTGGTTTTCAAAAATTTTAGATTTGTTTAATCAAACTAATACTGTAATTTTAATTATTTATTGTTTTAATTTTATTAAGTTTTTTTTAATGGTATCTTATATATTAAAGCGAGATACACTTTCATTTTGGTCGTGTTATAAACTACAAAATAAAATTAACTTAAAGTCTATAACTATCTTTAAAAATAGGACTAAACTAGGTTTTGTTTCAAATTTATATATAAAAATTCAAAATTAATATCACTTAAGTAGAAAAATTGTAAAAATATAATAAAATTTAATAAAAATATATCGGTTTCAAATTCAGTTTTTGATTCAGTTCCGATTTGGGTTTAGATTCGATTTTTTGGGTACATAAATTTTGGACACATGAATTTTTGTCGGGTTCACTTCATCTAGTTTGGTATTTTAGTTATTTTGATTTAAGACTTATTCGGATATTTTTATTTTGCAGATAAAGTTTGGTTCGATATAGGTGAAGTTTGGGTTCAGAAATATTTATAAAAAATTTTAAAATTAAAAAGGATTTAACAAAAAAAACTCTAAAAATGTGGTTATTGATTAGGTTATAGTTCAGGTTTGAGTTCGATTTTTTAAATATATAGGTTTAGGATCCATTAGAATATTTTTTTGGGTTTGGTTTGGATTTGATTCTTCTAATTCAGATTGATTTTGCTTCGGATTTTGGACCACTAGAACAACATCTCGAAAACAATATTCAAAATTTCAATACGTATCTAAGAATTAAATGAACTGTTGAGTATTTTGAGTATATAGATATCGATTATGTTGACCGGTTTAATACAATTAGGTTAGTTGGTTATTATTGGTTCATTGATTTCAGATTGATCTTGTATATATACACCTTAAGTGCTTCCTTTTACACTTAATGAGAAAACTCTTTTGGTTAGCTCAACGACTTAATATGGTATCAGAGTCATGAGCAAAGCTTCCACCATTTTCTCGTTCATTTTTCTTTGAAGATTGATTCCCTGGAGTAATGAGTTCATCTTTGTCTCAGCTATTCTCCGTCATCTTCATTTGCTTCGATCTTTCTCTTTTCTTTTGTTCTTCTTCTTGATTTCCTCTTATTGACCTAAATATGTATTGTTTCTACTTTGAAATCATCATTTGGTACATATTCCATTGTCGTTCTCCTTATTTTAATTAGATATGGGTTTGATTGCAGAAGATGATACTACGGTTCTGGTTTTTGCTCATAATTCTTTAGATTAATATGAATCTGTATTTCTTACACTCTTCTGATCATGCTGGATTAATCTTGGTGTCGGATCGTCTTTATAATGGCTCAGAGTTTCATTCCTAGTGCCGATCAGTTGGTATGGCACTCAGTGTTCGCAACAAATTGGAATTCATTGACGGTACTATTCCTCAACCCCCTTCTACTCATAGAGATGTTGGATCTTGGTCTCGTTGTAACGATATAGTTACAACATGGTTGATGAACTCTGTTTCTAAGAAAATAGGTCAGAGTCTCTTGTTTATGTCCACAACAAAAGCAATTTGGAAAAACTTAGTGGCTAGTTTTAGGCAAGATGATGCGCCAATGGTTTATGAAATTGAGCAAAAATTGAGTACGATACAGCAGGGATCATTAGATGTTAGTACATATTATAGTGAACTAGTTACTTTGTGGGAGAGCATAAGAACTATGTTGATTTACGTGTCTGTACATGTGGAAAATGCTAATGTAATGTTGCTAGTTTTTGGGAAAAACTACAACAGAGGAGTCGAGTGACAAATTTCTTATGGGACTTAATGAAGCATTTGAACCAACTAGAAGGCATATACTGATGCTGAAACCGATTCCCACTATAGAGGAAGCGGTTCAAGATGAGAGACAGAAACTGATAAGGCCTCAAACTAGAGTGAAGAATGTTGTTTTTCAGAGTAGTGGACCTATTACAGGAATAGATTCTGAAAGTTGTGTTCAATACACAGGTTCTGTGGAGAATGCTGCATATGCAGGGAAAGCCAAAGTCAATTTGTACACACTGTGGGAAGACTAGACACACGATTCATAAATGTTTCAAGCTACATGGATATCCTCGAGGTCAGAGAATGTATCAACAATAGCAGAAACCACAACAACAACCTACTATTGGTCAATGTCAACAAGGATCTTATTCTCATATCCAAGCTTCAGTTCCCAACTCTAACATGATGGCGAAAGCAGTAACAGGAACAAATACTTTTGTTCAGCCATCAAATTCCAACACTATCAGCCTAAATATGAGTCGTTTCTCCAATGAACAAGTTCAATCTTTGATTCATCATCTCACTGCTCAGGTTCGAGTTCTAGAGCAGATACCTCCTTTCCCAATTGCCAAAATTACAGAGAAAGTTGTCATGGCTAATCAATCTAGTTCTGGTAATATCACAATACCTTATCCTTCACAAAATCTTTGTTTGAGAATCATGTTTTCACATTTCAACATCAGTGTCTAACATCTCTCTATTCTACACTTCCTGATGGGGCTTGGATAACTGACAGTGGAGCTTTTTTTCATGTCTGCTCTAACATTGCATTGTTTAGTGAAGATTTTCCTATATCTGGAGTAACAGTTTCATTACCTAATGGCAATAGAGTACCAATCACACATACTGGCACAAGTCGCATATCTCATACTTTGAAATTGCATAATGTGCTTCATGTTTCAACTTTCAAATTTAACCTTTGTAGTGCTTATTCTTTGTTGAATTACACTAAGTGTTCTGCTCAATCTTACCCTGATTTTTGTATCATACAAGACCTTGCTCAGGACTCGATGATTGGTAGGGCTTTCTTTTGCATAATCTCTATGTTTTGAAACCTGAATATGTTCCTGCTACTGTTTTCTTTGGATCCTTGATGGAAGATGGACAACTCTGGCACCAACGCCTTGGGTATCCATCATCTGCCAAGTTACAATATATGTCTAGCATTTTATCTTTGTCTATGTCTAGTCACCGTCATTGTGAAGTATGTCCTTTAGCTAAACAGAAAAGATTGCCTTTTGTTTCTAATATCGTTTGTCTGCTGCTCCATTTGACTTAGTTTATTTAGATGTTTGGGGTCCTTTTTTAATAGAATCTGTTAAAGGTTTTAAATACTTCCTTACATTGGTAGATGATTGTACTCGTCTTACATGGATTTACATGATGAGAAATAAAGCTGAAGTTTCATCTATCTTTCCGAATTTTATTCAATATATGCAGACTCAATACAATGTTGTTCTTAAATCAATTTGTAGTGACAATGCACCTGAACTTGCTTTCACTAAGTTGTTACAATCTCATGGCATTTCTCATCAGTTTTCTTGTGCATATACCCCACAACAGAACTCGGTTGTAGAACAAAAACTTCAACACTTGTTGAATGTTGCAAGGGGTTTATTTTTTCAAAGTAACGTCTCTATTGCTTATTGGAGTGATTGTGTGTTAATAGCTGCTTTTCTTATTAATAGAACTCCTTCTCTACTTTTAGATAAGAAAAGTCCTTATGAATTGTTCTTTAATAAGCTTCATGCATATGATTTCTTGTGCTCTTTTGGTTGCCTTTGCTATGTTTCCACCCTAGCTAAGGATATACATAAGCTTTCACCTCGTGCTGATGCGTGTGTTTTTCTAGGATACCCTTCTTGATATAAGGGTTACAAGGTGTTGAATCTTGAATCTAGGGAAGTCTTTATATCAAGGAACGTGATTTTTTCATGAGTCTGTATTTCCTTTTAAGAATACTCCTTAATCTGATCATTTTCCTGATTTGTTTCGAGTTCTATTTTGCCAGTTTTGACTCCTGTTGCTATTGAATCTTTGAATACTAATGCTAATTCTTCGTCAACTGTGCATAGAACTCGTCAATCTGATAGTATTTTAGTTGATTCATTTGTGCTTAGGAATAATGAAATACCTATAGTTCTTGATGATCATACCTTGCATAATTCAACATCATCATCTCGTATTACACACTCTAATGCTCATGAATCTTTTACAAAGAATGTTACTGCAGATACAGGACAAATTCCACTTTCTAATGCTCAGCCAAAGAGACAAGTCAAAGCACTAGGTTAATTATCTCAGTATCATTGTTCTCTTTTGACTAATTTTCTTTTGAGCCTTGAAATTCCTCTTCTACAAAATCTGTTGAATATCTGATATGCTTTATTCTTGACTATTCCAATCTTTCACCTTCATACAAATCATTTGTTCTAGCTTGTTCCCTTAAAACAGAACCTTAAAATTTCAAAGAAGCCATGGCACACCCTCACTATCCTAAAGCAATGGATGTGGAAATTAATGCTCTTGAGCAAAACAGAACTTGGACAATTATGAGTTTACGAGAGGGTAAGAGTGTTATTGGCTGCAAATGGGTTTATACTATTAAGTATAACCCTGATGGAACTATTAATAGATATAAAGTCCGGTTAGTCGCTAAAGGGTATACACAACAAGAAGGAGTGGACTACATTAATATTTTCTCTCCTGTGGTGAAATTAGAAAGTGTTAAGTTGATTCTTGGTCTCGCTGCTATTCATGGATGGAGTCTTACACAGATGAACGTTTCATATGCATTTTTGCATGGAGAATTAGATGAAGAAATCTATATAACTCTTCTAGAAGGTTATACTCCGACAAATGGTATACTCCCTCCTAATCCTATATGTAAGTTGCAAAAATCCCTATATGGACTCAAGCAAGCATCTCGCCAATGGTATCAGTTTTTTTCACGAGTTATTCTACAAGCAGGTTATGTTCAAAGTCCTGCAGATAACACTCTCTTTGTGAAGAAAACTGGTTCTACCTTTGTTGCTTTACTAGTATATGTCGATGACATAATGATTGCTTGTGATAGTGACATTGAGATGCATTTTCTTAAAGATGCATTACATGGAGCTTTTAAGATCAAAGATATGAGAACTCCTCGGTTCTTTTTAGGCCTTGAAATTGCTCAAAAGGCCTCTGAAATATCAGTATGCCAACGTAAATATGCACTAGATATCCTCTGCTCTACTGATATGCTTGCGTGCAAGCCTATTTCTGCTCCTATGGATCCTACAATCAAGCTAGGCCATGATATAGGAGTTCCCCTAGAGAATTCTTCACAGTACAGAGAAATCATTGGCAGGTTACTCTATCTTACTATCACACAGCCTGATATTACCTTTGCAGTTAACTATCTCAGCCAATTCTTGTCTAATCCGACTGATACACATCGTCAAGCTGCATTTCAAGTTCTTAGATATCTCAAGAATAATCCAGGTTGTTTTATGCATCAAATTCTGGGGTTTGCCTTAATGCCTTTGTTGATGCGGATTGGGCTACATGTCCTGATTCTCACCGTTCTATCTCAAGATTTTGTGTTTATCTTGGCAAATCATTGATCAGCTGGAAGTCAAAGAAACAACAGACAATTAGTAGAAGTAGCATTGAAGATGAGTATAGAAGTATTGCTTTAGCAACTTGTTAGATTCTTTGGCTGAAACAGCTGCACAAAGATCTTCACGTCTCTGTTTCCTCTCCTGCAAAGTTATTTTGTGACAACTAATCTGCCCTTCACATTGCAACAAATCCAGTCTTTCACGAGCGTACTAAACATATTGAAGTTTACTGCGATACCGTCTGTGATCAAGCTAAGAAAGGCTTCCCCAAGCTCTTTCATGTCATAAGCAGCAATAAACATGTTGATATACTCACTAAGGCGTTACATCCTGGTCCTTTTGAAGCTATTTTACTACGGATATCCACATCAAGTCTCTTCTCACCTCAACCAAATTTCAATTCAGATACTTGAGGGGGTGTATTGAGTATATAGATATTGGTTATTTTGACCAGTTTAATACAATTAGGTTGGTTATTATTGGTTCATTGATTTTAGATTGATCTTGTATATATACACATTAAGTGCTTCCTTGTATACTTAATGACAAAACTCTTTCTGTTAGCTCAATAACTTAATATGAACACGGAAACAAGCAAAACTCACGCTATAATGTAGATATAATCCTAGTTATAGTAATAAAACTAAAAATAATATGTTTCAATGTTTTTTTAATAATAAGTTTTAACCTTCACATAAAATATCATTTGTCTATTTATGTTATTTAATGAATATGATTTTATTAATGTTCTTATGAAGTATTTGCTTAAAACTGATATATGAGTCAAATATGTAGATTTGAAAAGTAAAAAGATATATTAGAAATTAGTAAGAAAAAGATAAAACAAAATATTATTAAAATATTTATTTGAAGAAATAAATGAAGTAAACTATGGGAGAAAACTCCTCTTTCATTTAGAAAACTTTATTTTTTGAAGGAAAAAATGAAAGCAACCATTGGAGATGGTCTAATTATACTATATTGTAGCATTAAGTAATGGGTTACTTTCAAAAATAACTCATTGACTTAAGTCACTGACAAAACTAACCCACCAATTTCTCTCTCCTAAACTCATTTTAAAATACCCTTATTTCTTTATATATTTTCGGAAATGCCATTAACTTTTAGATTTTTTTTCTTTTTTTTTTAATTTTAACCCAACTTAAAATTACCAAAATAGATATCTAACCTCAACTATTTTCGAAAATGCCATCTTCTTCAATGCAACTAACCACCATCACCAACCAAATCAAACCTCTTAGTGCTTATGAATCTACCTATTTCGAGTTTTAATTGCTTGTAAACAATCTTCAACCACATTATCTCTCATTCGCTCTTCATTTCTATCCATAAATCTCTCAAATTTTCATTCCTTCATTTCTTCAACATTGTATTTCGACATTATCTGTGTCCAACAATCCTTAAACGTGCATATCAACATTATAGGCATCTAAGTAAGGTGTATATAACTTCAACTAAAATGTGTGAAATTTTGGATTTTTTCAAAAAAGTTGCAGAGAGGAGACTTCACGTGAAGTCTCCTAGTCAACCATGAGGTTAGTTTTGAATTTGACTATTTCTGAATTTGTACAGGAGACTTCTCCATGAAGTCTCCACATTCTTGTTTGATGAAAATAAAAATTCTGCGGAGACTTCACGTGAAGTCTCCTAAAAAATGAGTTAGTTTGAGAATTGACTAAAGTTTGACTTTTACGGAGACTTCTCATGAAGTCTCCTCAAATTGTGGAGACTTCTGAGTGAAGTCTCCGTATCTAAAAGGGTTATTTTTGAAGTTAAACAACCATACGATTATTTGACCTAAAAAATCTGACAACTTATGTGAAATAGG